>JAINRI010000658.1:0-110810 GCA_025413485.1 Ficus microcarpa
TAGCAGTTCTAGATATTGTAATAACTAGAAAGTTAAAGAAAACGGCACAGGAGTAACCTTAAGACATTAACTTAAATTTACAAGTAATGTTAAATAAATAGGGTGTGGCTATGGTAGACGAGTCTTTACCCATAGAGTCATTTTTTAAACCTTTGATGTTGAATTGTATGGTACATATTTGAGGGTGCACATGATGAATCGTAAGCATACCCATACTATAACAAATCCAACCCACCACCACCGGCCACCCTCTCCCCCGCCGGCACCGACCCTTTCTCTCTTCTCCTCTTTCTCTCTTCCCCTCTCTCTCTTCCCACCCCCGGCCCCAGCACCAACGCCGGCGACCCACCCCCAGCCCCCCACCGCTGGCCCCAGCCCCGGTTGCCCCCCCCCCGGCGGCACCCCCTCGTTCTCTTCCCCTCTCTTTCCTCTCTCTCTCTTTATTCCCAACCCTCGGCCCCTCACACCCGGCCGCCCAGCGCCCCCATCCCACCCCCACCCGCAACTCAGCCCAGGCACCCCCCACCCCGGCCAGCGACCCCCTTTCTTTCTCTTCCCTTCTCTCTCTCTTCCCCTCTCTCTCTTCCACTCTCTCCCGCGGCCCCCCACCCCCGACCCCCCCACCAGCCCTAGCCCCAGCTACTCCTCACCCAACCCTAGCCGCCGGCGACCCCACTCTCTCTCTCTTTTCCCCTTTCTCTCTCTTCTCTTCTCTCTCTCTCCTCTTTCTCTATCTTCCCCTCTCTCCCGCGGCCCCACCCACCCCGACGACCCCTCACCTTGCCCAGCGGCCCGCCTCCCCCGGCCTCCCACTGCCCCAACTCCCCCCCTCTCTCTTTTCGGCCGGCCCCCCTGCCTCCAACCCACCGGGCACCCCCCCAATGGGAACACCCCCACCCCCTCTCTCTCCTCTCTCTTTTCCCCTCTTTCTCTTCCCGACCAACTGTCACGACCCCACTTATTGCCACCAAATCCACGCGGTGTCTGACCACGCGAACCTGGGGTTGGGTTCGTCACATTACTACTTACTTGCTTGATTGAAAATAAAGTTACCCAATTTCTAGAGTAAATTTTTTTCTTCTTCTTTTCTAAAAATCGTTACTAGAAAACTTTTATTGCGGAAATCATAAACTCTAAACTCGATTAAAGCATAACTCAAAACTGCTTTTCTTTTATAAAACTTTATCTCCTTAAAATGTACTCACTCGAGTACTGAGCTTTCACCTATGAGGAAAGCTCCATACATACATACATAATCTGAATCGTGGACCAGCCCCGACCTAATGCGGACCGGTGCGACACGTGGCAACTTGCTTGCCATAACTACTAAAAACTGAAAACTGAAACATACATGCTGAAACATAATGAAAACACATTTTCATTTTAAACGCATTTCGGAAACCCCGTAGCAGTCCATACCCACGTTTCACAATCCGCGACGCCATCTCTCCACAGCTTGTATCATGTATCGCCGGTAGGTAGTTTACCTACAGCATGAACGTAAGTAATGAGCTAAAAAGCTCAGTAAGCACAACATCCTATCCGCATGCAACTAGATGCACGAAAACGTGAACCAATTATGATTTATTATAAAATCAACTATGGTCTCTTTGATGATCTTATCTTACTACTATACCATGTGTGTATGTACTTAGGTACGTAACCATGTAGTGATTGAAGGTAGTCCGACCAAACCAACTTAAACCATGAAACACACAGTTTAACATGGAGTAGTGGAGGCAGTCCTTCCATATCAAGTCAAAACATGGAACATGCTGTTTAAACTTACCACGAAGGCAAGCTAGTACAACACAACATGTCCTACTGTACTTATTTCATACCTTACCATGTGACTTATTTTTAGTGGACATGCTTCGTGATGCCATAAAACATAACATGCTATACATACTAACTCATCAATTAACGTGGGTGACATACTGAACATGAACTTGCATAACATACTGCATGCTTGACATAACATACTTCATCTTGACATAACATAAACATACTGCATAACATGTACATACTACATAACTTAACTTAACTTACTGCATGACATAACATATCACATACTGCATAACATGTACATACTACATAACTTAACACATAAACATACTGCATGACTTAACACATAAACATACTGCATACTGAACATCATAAATCATGAAATCCCATTCATGATTTCTTAAACACATCATATGCAAACAAACATGTGTTCATGCTGTAGGCGGAATTGTACTTACCTTCCGTCCTACGTTCTTGATTGATTGTCCCATCTAGTGCTGTTCCACACCTGGTACAGCTGCAGGTTCTGCCTGCTTAACAAGGACATGCTCTACTTAAATCTCGTGGAAATGCTGGTAAACTGACCAACATGTTTACATGATCTTGGTTGTATGTCCCTTATGTGCAAAGCGTCTAACTTGGTTACCAACGGTAACCTGGCGTGCTAAGCCAAACTAAACCTCTAAGGGTTGCTTATCTTAATCTGAAACTATCGGGTCATATCTGATAACCCTTTAGTTGAGCTAAACGGTATCCCTTAGGGTTACTTTGGATAACCCGTAAGGATAAACTAACTCTATGCTATGAGTTAACCAAAAGTCAACTAAAGTCAACCTTGGTCAACTGCGGTCAACTATGGTCAACCCTCTATGGTCAACCTTTTGGGTCCCGGGCTTGACCCGGTAATTCGGGTATAACTCCCGATTACCATTCTTAAACTAAACGTTAGCTATAAACTTGCTTGAAAACTCTTATTTCCTTGCTTGGAAAACACTTAGGGAAATAATCCTAAAATTTCACTTTTCGTGTAAAAATTCTTAACTTAAATCATAAAATCCAAATTCATGGATTTATGCTTCGTAAAATCATTTTAGGTTGAAAACCGTCCTTTGGAACAATTTTCATAACCAAATCACTTATTTGAAGTAGAAAATCAATTTTCTAAAAACACTTGTTAAACTTGTGGTGCAAGAATTTCGGATTCATTGAGCACCCTTCATAAAACAATTTTCGTTTTAAAATCGGTGCGTAATCTGAAAAAGTTTTCTTCACAGAAGTTCTAGCTCTTGAAAAATGCTAAAACTTTCGTGTTTTACAAAACTCCTAATTCGGCCTAGAATCATACCAGTTTTGAGTTGAAACTGGCTGACTCCTGGAACGAACTGGGTCTGGGGACTTAAATGATTAGCCACGGATTTTGGCATTTTTGAAGGCCATTGGAGCCTTATTTTGGAAAACGACTCGCAAGGCCCCCTAGGACAAGTTGTTCTGGACAACTTTCATGTTTTACGTTTCCCCAAATTCGGCCTCTAAGGGCCTGTTATTTTTCGTTTACGAAAACTGGGTAGACTTAGTCCGAACCTACCAGTTTTTCGTGTTACTTGATTTTACGTCTCCTACTTCGGAAACTAACTCAACCGATCACTCGGGAGCCTAAATGAACATCATGCACATTAACTAACGTCCCACATGTGTTGACATGTCATCCCCTCGTGGCCATGCAAACCAAATCCGGAACTACTTAAACCTAGGTTTGCATGTGTTCTAAGGTTGCATCACATGAAATTGCATCAAATCATGCAATACCGAAATTAAGTCTAACGTTCTAGCATACATGCCTTACTCGACTGCACCTAGGGCAGGGACTTAATCAACCAATAAACCATGCAAACCATGCACTCATGCAAGCATAAAACATAGCACAACAAACATAAACCATGCATACTAAACTAGCTAACCATACACCCTTAATCAAGCCTCACACCCTAACTAGGCATTAACCAAAATTAATGAACTTAAGCTCTTACAATCATGCTTGAAAATACATTATAAATACCGAATTTAAAGCTTGGACCAAAAGCTTTAGGGTTAGGGTAATTTACCTCAAAAAATCCGGAAGTTGGTTCTCCCTTTGGAGCCAAACCACCATGCTTGCTCTTGGCTGCCCTTTGCAGCCGAATTCTCCCCACCAAAGGGACTCCAAATTTCCAGCCATGCATACACAAAACATACACACAAATATCCATGAAATCTTGCAAGGAAATTTAACTTAAAATTCAAGGATTTACCTTGACTTACCCATGGTTTAGGTTAGGGTTCATGGACTGAAATTCCATCTCCCCCTTTGGCTGCCACCGTCCACTGCTTTGGCTCCCAAATTACACCAAAAATTTTCACCATCCTTGGTGAATCTTCTCAGCCAAAGCCGAACCCTCTTGCTGCCCAAACCCATGAAAATTTCTTCTTCTTAGTTCAGCCCTTCCTTGGCCGAAACCCATCACCCACCAAGCACCAAAAATTCCCCTTGGCACCTAGTTTGGTTTCACTTCTCCATGCTCGGCACACCCTTGGGTTTGGACTAAAAATTTTTCTCACTTTCTCTCCTCACTAACCCACGGCTTTTTGGTCAGAAAATCTGGAAAAATTTCTAGATTTTCCTTGCTTGCATCAAGCTCCAAAACCGTGCACTCTAGGATGAATCACATGAGATTTTCCAATCTTTTTCTCTTCCCTTTTCTCTTCCACTCTCTCACGGATTTTTGGGGAAGAAATTGGCCAGAGTTTTGGCTGTTTTTCTTCAATTTTTCTGCACCAAAATCTGTCCAAATGCATGGGTATTTATAGACTTTTTCAACTTTGGCTTAATTGCATTTTGACCCCAAAAGTTTCCAAACTTTTGACTTGTGCCCCAAGGTGGCCGGCTGTTCCTAGCTCAGTTACAGCTGGGTTTTGATGATGTCATGGCTGATGTCACTTGCTTACATCATCGCTTACCTCATAATTTTCTAAAATTGCACTTTTGCCCCCAAAAATGGAAATTCTTGCAAAAATGCCCTCTAGGTGTCCGATTGTCCTATAATTTACACTTTTGCCCCAAAAGTGAAAATTTTTGCATTTATGCCTTTAAACTTCATAATTGGCCATAATGCTTGCTTTTCAAGCAAATATCATTCTTTTCATGATTTTATGTGATTTTCTCATACTTGAATCACATATTTTCTAAAATTACATTTTTGCCCCGAAAGACAAAAATCCTTTCAATTTCACCCCCAAAAGTGGCCGGTCCTTATTTCTGCTTGTTAGGCAAGTCATTGCCTCATTTTCACATCATCTATCGACGTCACTTAACTTACTTCACATATTTTTCAAAATTTACACTTTTGCCCCAAAAGTGAAAATTTTGACATTCTTGCCCCTGAACTTTGACCGGTCCTTTTGGGTGACTTTTTGACTAAAAATGTCATTCTTGACCTTAACTAATGCTAGGGATGCTTGATTTCTAGGGTGTTTCTACTGTCTACTTGGGCTATCTTGCCCATACTGACATATTTTGCAGTATTTTCTCATACTGCATCATTTTTCGCTGTCAAGTCAACCGTTGACCACTCTTGGTCAAAGTTGACTTTTTTGGTCAAAGTTGACTTTTTCGGTCAAACTTTGACTTTTTCGGAACTGCGTCCTAATTCGTCCTTTTCGACCTGAAAGGGCGTTTTCTATCCTTAAAAATCTATTCTGAGTCTTATTGAGCCATAAGACTTCGTAAAACGTGTGAAAAACTCTTAACTGAGTTTTTCCGTAAACATCTCAACATATGCTCATAATTCCTCTTTTAGAAGGAAAATGGCAACATGAAATTCTAGGTATCACTCCAACACCCCTGCCCCCAGCCCGCTCGGTGCCCCCTCGACGAGAACCCCCCACCCCCCTCTCTCTCTTCCCTTCTCTCTCTTCCCAGCCAGCCCTCCAGCCCCCAGCCTGACCCGCGGCCCCCTCACCCCTGCCCCCTCCCCCGGTGCCCCCCAGATGGGAACCCCCCACCCCCCTCTCTCTCCTCTCTCTTCCCCTCTCTTTCTCTTCTCCTTCAGCTTTTTTTTCCCTATCTTTTTCACTTACTTTGTTACAATGTGGGTGTACCTACAATTCACACTAGTAAAAATTACGGTTTACACAATGATTATTTACCGTCGTGTAATCCAGCGTCGTGGAAGATACCACGACAGTTTTAAAGCCGTCATGGTATCTCAATGTTACACGACGGTTAAAACCGTTGTCGAAACAAGAAATATAGTTACAGACTACGACAAATTGGCTACATTACACGACGGTTCCAATTCAAAACCGTCGTGTAATATGCACAATTACACGACGGTTTCTTTTACACCATCGTGTAATGTATATACAATCAACGAGAAAAGCAAAAACAAAAAAAACAAAATTTTTTTGAAGCAACATTACACGACGGTTCTTGGAGGAACCATCGTGTAAAGCTAACTATACACGACGGTTCTCGATGGAGCCTTCTTCTAACGCTATCTTTACACGACGGTTCTACCGAGAACCGTCATGTAATGTTAAGCATTACACGACGGTTCACTCGAGAACTGTCGTGTAATGCTAACTTTATCGACGGTTCTCCCCGAGAACCGTCGTGTAATGTTGACATCACACGACGATTTTGCCGAGAACCGTTGTGTAATGCATGCATTACACGACAATTCCCATCCGAAACCGTCGTGTATTTTTTGTTTTTATAAAAAATGGGGTTTTTTCCCTTATTTCCAACGGGTGGCCTAACCTGTATGTTATCTGTGACGCCCCCTTACTACGTAGGGCCGTCACTCCTTACATACTTACTTACTTACTTAAAATTAGGGATATATATATATATATTTTAAACTTACTTATAAAACATTTGTCTTTAGTAATACATCATTACTATTTTAGTAAACGTTTACTTAAGGCATTTAGTTCCAAAATATCATAAAGCATAATTTGTCTTTATCATACATGCTTATATACAAAAACTTCTTTACATCAAAAGATTTGCGGAAACTATGCGTAGTGGTATCCATACCGCCTTCGTCTGCCGCCACACCGCTCCAACAATGCCCAGCATTAAGCTGCGGGTTTCTTACCTACAGCATGAAATATAACTGAATGAGCTTTCGCCCAGTAAGCACAAACATAATCTCACAAAACATTTAAAACATCATGAAAAACATACATCATCATATGCATATGCGTGAACCGTTTATGTTCCAATTATGCACTTCTTTTAACATTCTTATCTTTCTTATGGGCCCCATAGTGTACGTACCTTGAACATATAGCGCGCCGCTGGATACAGTTAGATGGGATTGCAAGTCCCTAACTGTACCCAGGAAACATAAGTGATTACACCCTCTTACAACAACGAGAGGGCGAATCCATAACTTCATCATAAAAATCCTCCACCTTGGTGTGGGTTGGTACGACACTTTACTTGTGACTTCTTACCATGTTATTTATCTTAAGTGAACATACCATATGATGTCACTGCATGATAACATACTTTGTATCTCATTAACAACATGGCATGGCATTCTTTTCATTCATGGCATTTACAAACATGACATTTTCATAAACATGACATTTTGCAAATATAGTACCTTTATAATCTCTTGCAAAAATAGCACTTCTTATAAACATGGCATTTTACGAAAATAGTACCTTTTATAAACATGGCATTTCGCAAAAATAGCACTTTTCATAAAGCATGGCATTTCATAGATATAGCACACAACATATTGCAGCATATTTGAAAACCACATACTTGAACATAATTTACTAGTTTTCATACTGCAGGTGAGGTTTGTACTTACCTCTAGTGCCGTATCCTTAGAATCGCGTCCCTTAAATCGTCGGCAACCGCAATTCACTTTCCTGATATACCCAAAAATATAGGATCAGGATCCTTTCGGAAGGTGTTGGTGACCTACCAACACTCACATTTATTTTTGGTTGTATGTCCCCTATACATAGAATCCATCTTGGCCACTTTAATCCCCATTCTTTATTGAACTTCGACTAAATCCTTAAGAGGTTACGTTGGGTAACCCTTTTGGTTTAAAGCCTTGTTCTATTAATGGGCTTTGCTCATACATCCTTGTTATTGGGTTATTTCCTTTAACCCATTAAATCTTAGCCCAATATACATGTGGGTATTCCTTAGGGTTATATTGGGTAACCCTTAAGGTTAACCTTAATTAACCTTGGGTCAACCTTTTGTCAACCCTTGGTTATCCCTGGGGTTTGTAACTCGGATATAATATCCGGTTACCGTTCGTAATCGGCTTGTTTACCAATTTTACTTTAAAATTTCTCTTCCTTATTTTTGGAAAATCTTGTGTGATTATCTTCCAAAAATCCTTCATTTTGCTTGTAAAAATTCTAACTCCTTTAATTAGAAAATCCATTGGCTTAAATTTCATTATTTTCTTAAACTTGGAAATGTTTGGTTGAAACCTCTTTTTCTTTACTTTATGGGAAAATGTGAATTTCAAACTCGAACCCTTAAAATTCATGGTTTTCGAAACAAATATTTCATAAAATCATTTGGGGTCGGAAACCATCTTTGGAACGGTTTTCGATGCTAAAATAATCATTTAAGAACACTTCATGATTTTTCTAGAAAAGATTTTCGTGAGATTCATTTGCTTGATTTCGGACTCTCTGCGCGTCTCTCACAAAACGCACCCAGTTTAAAAATCGGCTCGGAATCTGAAAAACTTGTCTTCACGAAAGTTGTAGCTATCGAAAAATGCTAGAAATTTTGTGTTTTACACAAAATCCAGTTCGGCCTAGATCAGTACCAGTTTTTATTTGAAAACGGGTTAACTCTGAAAAACTGTGTGGAGAACGTCCCAGGGTTCAGCCACGGGTTTCGGGTAAAACGAAGGCCTTTGGAGCCTTATTTCGAGATTCTGTCTGTGCTGTCCTCTAGGAAAAGTTGTTCTGAACAACTTTCGTGTTTTGAGTTTTACCTCATTCGGCCTCTAAGGGCCTTGAAATTACCCTTTCCCGAAACTGGCCAGATTCGCATCCGAATTGGCTGTTTCGGTTCCTCTCTTCGGTTTACGTCCTATTCGCGGAATCTATCTCGACCGATCACATCGGGAGCTTAGACAATATCAAGCAGCGCTTCTAACGTCTCATTACAACTCATAAATCCATCTCATTCTACTCATGCAACCCCAAATCCAAAAATTAAAAAGATTAGGGTTACATGGTTCTAACTCATGCATCATTACATACCATCACACAAAATCCATCCCTAAGTCTAGCAAGCTCTCTTGGCTGCCAAGGGCAGATCTTTGGCCAAATTTTATGGGACATACAACCTATTTTCTAGCATGAAAAATCCATTATTTTCAAGCACAAATTTGAAAGCAATCAAGCATTAAAAATCAGCCAACCAACCCTAACCTATCAAGCACATACACACCATCAAAGAGGGCAGAAAATTAAGGTGGACTTATGTCCTTACAAACCACTTGAATCAACCCTAAAAACACTTAAATAAAACTTAGATTCAAGGTGGTTTAAGAGATTTTACCTCGACCCAAGTTAGGGTTTTGAAAATCCAAAGATTTCCTTCCTTCCTTGGCTTGCCTTAGCCCACGGTTTCTCCATGAAAAATGCATCCAAAAATTTTTGTTGTTAGCTCTTCTTGCTTCTAACCAAAAACCGAAAATCATATGAAGAAAAACCAAGTTTTTCTTACCTTTTTCTTCTCTTCCTTGTTCGGCTAAGTCTTGGAGAAATCCACTAAATTTTCTCAAACTCTTTTTGCTCTTGGTTGCTCACGGTTTTGGTACCAAAAAGATGCACCAAAATTTTCTTCTTGGTTCCTTGCTAGACCACTCCAATCCGAACCTCTTGAACCAAAAATTCTCCAAGTCTCACTCACCCCTTGTTCCTCTTCCTCTTGCTCGGCCAACACTCCAAAAGCTCACAAGAAAATTTTTCCAATCTCCCTCTCTTTCTCTCAAAGCCGTGCACCCTTTGGAATGGGAACCCAAAGCTTTTTGAATCTCTCTCTCTCTCTCTTCCTCTTGCTGCCGAAAATGACCAAGAAGAATGTGATATCTGGTTTTTCATGCTACTAATTCTTGTAAAGAATTAAACATGTGCAGTTTATGCAATTTTATGAATAAAGTTCCGTTCAGAACTTTTATGTGTGTATTATGGGTTTTATAGCCTAAAAAGACTCAAAACGGATGATTCGAAGAAGCAAACTGCTTTTTCGGACCATAAGGAGTGAAATCTGATCAATTTATGAAAAGTTAAAATTTTGACCGAAAAGTCAACCGTTGACCCAAAAAGTCAACGTTTGACCAAAATGGTCCAAATTATGAGTTATGAATTTTAAGATCTGCGTTTTTCAAAAAATACTGCAGAAACTCATTTTTATTAACAGATAATGAAAATGAGGCACCGGAACCACTTTAGAGAAATCCGGCGTATTTTATGAAATCATAGGGCAGAAAGGGGTTGAGAAAACAAGAAAAATATTTTTCGACCTGATTTTCCGACGGCACGTTAAAAATCCAAAAACTGTAAAATAATATTTACAGTATTGGAATTTAAATTTTTGAACTCGACGTTTCAAGATTGTCAGTCAAAACCAAAGTTGGTTCAAGAATTTTTCTAGACAACTCTTTGATCTTATCTCTTTGGTGTGGTGGCCCAATCAACTCTTGACACATGTCCATGCCAACTCACTCATGGTTGTCTTCCACCCTTCTCCATGGCCGGCCACATGCCCCCCCTAATGTCCAAAGTTTTAAAAATTTGGGGGAGGAAAATAGAATTTTTGAAAGCTCTTGTGAGGTCTATAAATAGGAGTATTCACATATTCATTTTAATGCAAAATTCTAGAGAAACTCTTGCAAAATTTCTTCAAGAAAACCGAGACCAAGAGAGAGAGAGAGTTCAGAAAAATTTTGTGAGCCAAACCTTCCAATCTTGCTTCGGGTAGACCCTAGGAGCCGAGGGAGAGAAGAAAATTTCTGCAGCCCTTTTTGCTGCCTCTTGCCGTGAGCTTGGTGCAGGGGAAGCCGTGGGTGAGAGACCAAAAATTTTGGGGAAAAGTTGAGCCAAAGGTTCGGGTGGGTTAGCCGAACCAAGAGTGTGCTTGAGTGAGTGTTTTGAGGCTTGAATTTGCCTCTAGAGAAGCCTCGGGTAGGTGGCTTGGAGGAGAAGAAAAATTTTCAGTTTTGGGGCCAAGAGACCCTTAGTGGCCGAGCAAGACAAGGAACCAGCCAAAGGAGCTGAAAAGTTGGTGGTTGGTGCACTCATAGTGGTCAGCCGAACCATAGGAGTCAAGGGGGGGAGCATAGGAGCAACTTGGCTAGCCAAACCCTAGGGCTGAAATCCACACACACTTGAGGTAAAATTCTAAAACGTTTCTCAAGCTTTTAAATTGATTTTAAAGCTTTGAATTTATGTGTATTTTGTGCCAAAAAAATTGTAAGGGCATAAGCCCATGCATGGTTTATTTTTCTGCCCTATGGTGCTTGTGGCCGTGTGTGCTTGTGTGTGTGTGTGCCGAGTGGTTTGGCTGATTTGTGCATGAGTTGTGTGCTCGGTTTTATGCTTGATTTTGCTAGAATGCATGCTAGGGTTTATCTTGAGCTTTATGTCCCCATTAGGTCAGTTTTATGTATGCTTGTATGATTTAAATTTTTATGAACTAAGTATGCTAGAATCTAGGTTGTATGCATGCTAGTGTAATCGTGCAGCCCTAGGCAACTAGGCTTGGTTTGGTGGGTTGCACGAGCACGTGGGTTGGCTTGGTTAGCCGTAAGGGAACGCTAGACGCGCTGCATGCTTTGAACCTAACTCCCGCAGTGGGCGGTCGAGCTAGAACCATCGTCATAGGCCGTAAAAAACTTGAACTAAAAACTGAACTGCCTCTCGGGTTCCCAGGAGGCAGCCTCGGTAAAACGTCCCAGTTGGCTGATAGAGGCCGAATTGGCCAAAACGTAAAACACAAAAGTTGTAGACTAGGGTGTTTCCTAGGGGGTAACGCGGGCACTTTGCCAAAATAAGGCTCCAAAGGCCTACTTTTCCAAGAAAAACCGTAGGTGGGTCAGGAGACCCAGTTTTTATGTTAAGCTCGGTTTTGATTTAAAACTGGTACCAAACAGTAAAGAATCAAAAAATGTGTAAAACACGAAAATTTTAGAACTCTTCGAGGGCTAGAACTTTTGTCTAGGAAACCTTTTCCGAATCAAAACGGATTTTTAACTATAACCTAAAATCTGAAAGCGGTGCAGGATTCAACAAAATCCTGTACACGATTTTTGTAGAATCAACTTGGGAAAATTGATTTTCGGACATAACACGTTATTTTAAGCACGGAAACTGTCCCAAAAGCAGTTTCCGACCCTTACCCATTTTATGAATATATAAGCCAAGATCTACGAAATTTTTATAAAGAAAGTTATGAAATTTAAGCCAAGTCTTTTATGAAAAGGTTTTTAAGACCAAGTTTTCAAAGATAAAGGATTTTTAAGCTAAGTTTTGAAAGAAAAATGTAGAACGCAAGGTAGCCGGGATTCAGCACCCGAGTTACCGGGCTTCGCCCCAAAGCCCAGAGTTGACCCGAAGAGGGTTGACTTTAGCTAACGAAATGGTTGACTTCGGTTGACCGACAAGATAACAAGCTCTTATACAAGCCCAAGGGTAAGTGTTCGACCTAACCCGATGTTTTCTAAATGGGCTAAGTATACAACACAAATTTTTCAACATAACCCTATAGGTTACAAATGACTCTACGTTAGGGGGACATATAGCCAAAAACCCGTAAAAATGTTGGTTAGTATCAACATACGATAGAGATGGACTTGAAAACTGATGTACAACTTTCCATCAAGTAGGAGGAGTTCTGCAGCAGAGACTGGACGAGGATCTACGTAACAACTAAAGGATAGACGGTAAGTACAACACCGTCTACAGCACAAGCTAATAGGATTAGACTATTAGACCCGATGATGTGCTCTGTGTTAAATGCTAAGTATCATGTATGCAACATGAAAATGCTAAGTATAAAGGTATATGCTAAGACAAGATAAGCAAGAAGCTAAGTTAGAAAGATGACATCAGAAGTGTATGTTCACACGTAAACAAGATTAAGAAAGAAAATAAGAGCCGTGTCGATCCACCCGCGCCAGGTCAGGTTGGACTGCGGATTGAACTGGAATTGGTTTGGCCGCCCCAGACAATCCATAGTCGCGCGCCGGATACGAACTCGTAGACTAAGGGCCCATAAGATATAATGAAAGATAATGAAGCATAAGATGACCTATGCATGCTAAGTGTTATATGTATGCTAAGTATGTTATGTACGTTATGTATGTTATGTATGTTATGTATACTAAGTATGTTATGTATGATATGTTATGTTATTGTGTGTTAAATGTTATATTGTTGTTATTTGTTTTACGGCCTAGGAGTTGTACTTACTGGGCTTTAAGCTCACGGTTTTGAGTTTGTGCTGTAGGTAAGTCGCCTGTCAGTTGATCTTGATGCGGTGGGGAGTAGCGGGTCAAGCAATGTAAAATCGTGGTATATGGAGCCGCTACGCATTTTTGTGTGGTATACACTTATGAAAGACAAGATACTTTTTATAAGTGATAATTAGTATACTATGCACAGAAACAGTATTTTAAGTTTATGTACATAGTTTGTGTACTATAAAAAAAAAAAAAATCCGCTGTGTTCTTACAAGCTAAGTATGTAAGTAAGTTTATGTTACGAATGTATGTATGCAAGCACGGGTAACGACCTACGCTAGGTGGGGCGTTACAAAGAATGAGAGTTTTTGGCTCTCTTTTCCCCACAAAAGGCACAAGGAAGGGAGGACTTGTGATGTGACTTAGTGGTTGGTTTCTTGCCCTTGATTCAAGGCTTTGTGTCTAGTCCTTTCTTGTCCATTGTGCAGCCGAAATTAAGGGAGTGGGAGAGGGTTGAGCAGCCGGATTTTTGGGGTAGAAAAGGCATAGGTTTGACTCATTTTTGTTCAACAAAAATGACTAGAGAGTGAAGGGATTTGATGGATAGGAGTGGTTGCACCTTTTCCTTGATTTAAGGCTTGATGTCTAGCCTTTGTTCCCATTTTTTTTCTTTTCTTTGTTGCCACCAGCTGTTGCCGACCAAAGGGAGGGGGATGGCTGCCTTGGTTGCCGAAAATTAAAGGGTAAGGAGGGACATGTTGTAATATCTGGTTTTCATGCCACTAATTCTTGTAAAGAATTAATACATGTGCAGTCGATGCAATTTTATGAGTAAAGTTCGGACCAGAACTTTCAGATGTGTTTTGTGGGTTTTTATAGCCTAAACAGACTCAAAACTGATATTTCGGACGAAAAGAAGTGAAAACTGATCATTTTATGAAAAGTCAAAATTTTGACCGAAAAGTCAACCGTTGACCCGAAAAGTCAACGTTTGACCAAAATGGTCGAAATTGAGAATCATGAATTTTAAGATCAGTTTTTCACGAGAAATATCGCAGAAACTCATTTTTATTAACAGATAATGAAAATGAGACTCCGGAAATCCTATTTAAGAATCCGGCGATTTTTCTGAGCTCATAGGGCAAAAAGGGTTTGAGAAAACAAGAAAAATATTTTTCGACCCGATTTTCCGACGGCACGTTAAAAAATCCAAAAACTGTAAAATAATATTTACAGTAATGAAATTTAAATTTTTGAACTCGACGTTTCAAGATTTTCAGTCAAAAACCAAGCTTTGCTCTAAGAAATTTTCTAGAACACTCCTTGTTCTTATCCTCTTGGTGTGGTGGCCCAATCCAAGCTTGACACATGTCCCTTGACAACTCATGATTTGTTGTCTTCCACCCTCCCATTTGCCGCCCATCTCCTTAGGCCACAAGGCCAAACTTAAAAAAAAATTTGGGGAGGAAAATAGAATTTTCCAAAGCTTGAAAAAGCTCTATAAATAGATGATCACCCTATTCACTTTATTCACAAAACATAAGTGAACTCTTGCCTTTTTTCTTCAAGAAATCCGAGAGAGAGAGGGAGAGCTAAGTTCAGAAAATTTTCTTGTTCCAATCTTCTTCACTTGCTTCGGGTAGGTCCTAGGAGCCGAGGGGGAGAAGGAAAAAAAAAAAAAAATTCTGGCAGCCAAGGGCAGCCTCTTGCCGTGGGATTTGGTGCAGGGGAAGCCGAGTGAGAGCCAAAAAAAATTTTGGGGAAAAAGTGAACCAAGGGTTCGGGTGGTGTGGCTAGCCGAGAGAGTGAGCTTGGGTGAGTGTTTTGAGGCTTGATTTGGCCTCCAAGTGAACTTCGGGTGGCTAGAAGGAAAGGAGGAAAAAAAAATTTTTCCAGCCTTGGTCCAAGTGACCTTAGTGGCCGAGCAAGCCAAGGAGAGGTTCAAGGGACCAAAATCTGGTGCTTGGTGCACCTAGGAGCAGCCAGCCGTGAGGTAGAACCAAGGGGACAGCCTAGGAGGGACTTCGGTTTGCCCAACCCTAGGAGGGCCGAAACCCACACACCAACTTGAGGTAAAAGTCTAAAATTTTTCTCAAGCATTTAAATTGGTTTTTAAGCTTTGATTTATGTGTATTTTTCGTGCCAAAAAGTTGTAAGGGCATAAGCCCATGCATGGTTAATTTCTGCCCTATGGTTGCTTGTGGCCGTGTGTGTGTGCATGTGTGCAGCCGTGTGATTGTGTGGTGTGTGCATGAAATTTTTGAGCTCGGTTTATGCTTGATTTTTGTTAGAATGAATGCTAGGGTGTAGTAGGCTATTGTTCCCCAATAGGTCAGAATTTTTGATGCATGAATGGCTCGGATTTATGATGCTAGGTTGCTAGAAATTTATGTTGCATGCTTGGTTAGTGGAACCGTGCAATCCCTAGGCAATTTAGGCTCGGGTTGTGGATTGCACGAGCACGAGGGTTGGCTTAGCTAGCCGTAAGGGAACGCTAGATGCTCTGCATGCCATGAACCTAACTCCCGCAGTGGGCGGTCGAGCTAGAACCAACGTCTTAGGCCGTAACAAGTAATGTAAAAACCGAAACTGTCTCTCGGGGTTCCCAGGAGACAGCCTCGGTAAAACGTCCCAGTTGGCTGATAGAGGCCGAATTGGCCAAAACGTAAAACACGAAAGTTGTAGACTAGGGTGTTTCCTATGGGGTAGCGCGGGCGCTTTGCCAAAATAAGGCTCCAAAGGCCTACTTTTTCAAGAAAAACCGTAGGTGGGTCAGAAGACCCAGTTTTTGTGTTAAGCTCGGTTTCAATTTAAAACTGGCACCAAACGGTAAGGAATCAGAAAAAGTGTAAAACACGAAAGTTTTAGAACTCTTCGAGGGCTAGAACTTTCGTGAAGGAAACTTCTTCCAACTCGGAACGGATTTTTAACTACAACCTAAAATCTGAAAACGGTGCAGGGTTCAACAAAATCCTGTACACGAATTTTGTAGAACCAACTTAGGAAAAATGATTTTCGGACATAACACATGATTTCAAGCACGGAAACTGTCCCAAAAGCAGTTTCCGACCCTCGACCATTTTATGAAAATATAGGCCGAGATTCATGAAATTTTTACGAAGAAAGTTATCAAGATTTAAGCTAAGTGTTATGAAAAAGATTTTAAGTAAAGTTTTCAAAGACAAAGGAATTTTAAGCTAAGTTTTGAAAGAAAAACATAGAACGTAAGGTAGCCGGGATTCAGTACCCGAGTTACCGGGCTTTACCCCAAAGCCCAGAGTTGACCCGACAGGGTTGACTTTAGCTCACAAAAAGGTTAACCTCGGTTGAACAACAAGATAACAAGTTTATATACGAGCCTAAGGGTAGGTGTTCGACCTAACCCCAATGTTTTCTAAATGGGCTCAGTATACAACACGATTTTTCAAAATAACCCTAAGGGTTACAAGAGGCTCTACGTTAGGGGGACATATAGCCGAAAACCCGTAAAAATGTTGGTTAGTACCAACATACGATAGACTGGAGTTGAAGACTGATGTACAACTTTCCATCAAGCAGGAGGGATTCTGCAGCAGAGCCTGGACGAGGATCTGCGTAACAACTGAAGTATAGACGGTAAGTACAACACCGTCTACAGCACAAGCTAATAGGCTTAGACTATTAGACTCCTTGATGTGCTCTGTGTTATATGCTATGTATCATGTATGTAACATGAAAAATGCTAAGTATGTAGACATATGCTAAGACAAGATAAGCAAGAAGCTAAGTAGAAAGATGACATCGGAAGTGTATGTTCACACGTAAACAAGGTTAAGTAAGAAATTAAGAGCCGTGTCGTTCCACCCGCGTCAGGTCGGGTCGGACTGTGAATTGAACTGAAATTGGTTTGGCCGCCCCAGACAATTCATAGTCGCGCGCCGGATACGAACACGTAGACTAAGGGCCCATAAGATATAATGAAAGATAATGAAGCATAAGATGACCTATGCATGCTAAGTGTTATATGTATGCTAAGTATGTTATGTATGCTAAGTATGTTATGTGTGCTAAGTATGCTATGTATGCTAAGTATGTCATGTATGCTATATGTAGTATGCGATGTATATGTTATGTTATGTTATGTTATTGTGTATTAAATGTTAAATTGTTGTTATTTGTTTTACGGCCTAGGAGTTGTACTTACTGGGCTTTAAGCTCACGGTTTTGAGTTTGTGCTGTAGGTAAATCGCCTGTTAGCTGATCTTGATGCGGTGGGGAGTAGCGGGTCAAGCAATGTAAAATCGTGGTATATGGAGCCGCTACGCATTTTTGTGTGGTATATACTTATGAGAGACAAGATACTTTTTCTAAGAAGTAATTAGTATGTTATGCACAGAAACAGTATTTTAAGTTTATGTACATAGTTTTGTGTACTATAAAAAAAAAAAAAAAAAAATCCGCTGTGTTTTTACAAGCCATGTATGTAAGTAAGTTTATGTTATGAATGAATGTATGCACGCACAAGTAACGGCCTACGCTAGGTGGGGCGTTACACATGTGTCCTCTCTTGGTTGGTCCTAGAGATCTCACAAATTTTCTCCCATGTTGTTCAACTTTTTGGTCCTTAAATCATGGCTTTATGTCTTGTTCCCTTTGATTTTCTTTTCTTTCTTTTGTTGGGTTTGCAGCCGGCTGTGAGGGAGGAAAAGATGGTTGCACAAGTAAGCTTAAGATAGTAAAGGATGATGTCATGGGCATGGGCTCTTGTCCTTTGCTTGGTTAGACTTTGGTGGGTCATCTAGTTACCAAAACTAACCAATTTTCTTTTCTTTTCCTTGTCTAGATGGCCGGGCTTTTATGGGGGTAGGGGGCTGCCATTTGAAGTCTTGAGTTAGTGGAGGGTGATGTCAAGAGTTGATGTCATCTTCCACTAGCTCTTTCAAGGCCTTATTTGGCCATTTCGGTCTTTCACAGCTCTTTTAGCGCTCTACAATTATTTCCAACACTGTGATGAGCATTCTTATTTTATATTTTGATCCAAAAATTATTCCGTTAAATTTTTGGACCGAAACTCTCTTTCTCCAATTTTTCGGATACCTTTTTACCCTTAATTCTTTTTCGGTGTGCTTAATTTTTCTAGGGTGGATTTACGGCTTATAAAACTCCATTTTCGGAGATTTTTTTCATATTCCTTCATCATACTTGTAAAGTCGACGTTGTGACCCGTTCCGGTCAAACTTTGACTTTTTGGTCAACCCTTTGACTTTTTGGTTTAAGTTGACTTTTTGGTCAAACCTTTGACTTTCGTGAAATTTCATCTTTTTTCGTTCTTTTTCCCTAAAAACTTCATTCTTAGCTCGTAAAATATTATTTGAGTCTCAAAATCATTAAATGAGGACTCGAACATCGTTTGAATAAAATTATGAATTTTTCATTATTATTCATAATTTTTCATATAACACATCGTAATTACATAAATTAGACTCTAATTCCTTATGAACAAGGAGATTACAAGTCTACAAAATTTCGGGTCTTACAACCTACCCTCAAAAGATTTTCGTCCTCGAAAATTAGAACAAATCAGGGTAGTCTCTTTTCATATCTTCTTCTCGTTCCCACGTCGCTTCTTCGATGTGGCGGTTTCTCCATAGTACCTTGACTAGAGGGATAACCTTATTCCTTAACACTTTTTCTTCTCGTGCCAAAATCTGGACTGGCTTCTCTTCGTAAGTCAGATCTTCTCGAACCTTGATCGGTTCATGCTCGATTACGTGTGAGGGATCCGGAACATACTTCTTTAGCATTGACACATGAAATACATTGTGCACATATGCTAATTCTTGGGGTAGAGCCAACTTGTAGGCTACGTTACCGACCCTTTCGATTATTTCGAACGGTCCTATATACCTTGGGCTCAATTTCCCTTTCTTTCCGAATCGCATAACTCCCTTAAATAGAGCGACTTTGAGGAAAACCAAGTCTCCTACTTGAAATTCGAGAGGCCTTCGGCGCTTGTCGGCGTAACTCTTTTGCCGGCTAAATGCAGTCTCCATCCTTTGTCGTATGAGCTTCACGTTTTCTGTGGTCTTTCGAATGAAGTCCGTAGATACAAGCACTTTTTCTCTTGTTTCGTACCAGTGGACTGGAGATCTGCATCTTCTTCCATATAAAGCTTCATAAGGAGCCATTCCAATTGAAGCGTGAAAACTGTTGTTGTACGAGAATTCAATCAAAGGAAGCTTCTTGTCCCAAGTTCCCTTGAAATCCATCACGCAAGCTCGCAACATGTCATCTAAGGTTTGAATGGTCCTTTCTGATTGTCCATCTGTTTGTGGGTGAAAAGCTGTACTAAACGAAAGCTTGGTACCCATTACTTCATGTACGCTTCTCCAAAATTTTGAAGTAAAGCAACCGTCGCGATCCGAGATTATCGTCTTCGGAATTCCATGATAGCGAACGATCTGAGCCACGTATAATTCTGCCAACTGTTCCACAGAGAAGCTGAGCTTGATGGCTATAAAGTGCGCCGACTTTGTCAATCGGTCAACGACTACCCAAATAGCGTCGTTGCCGTTAGGAGTTCGAGGCAGACCAACCATGAAGTCCATCGTCACTTGGTCCCATTTCCATTCTGGGATGGAGATTTTCTGTAGTTCTCCTCCTGGACGTTGGTGTTCCGCCTTTACTTTTTGACAGGTAAGGCACTTACTGACAAAAATAGCAACGTCGTTCTTCATCTTAGGCCACCAAAAGCTCTCTTTTAAGTCCTTGTACATCTTTGTGGCTCCGGGATGGACAGAATACGGAGTCTCGTGAGCTTCCTCCATGATCTTTTCCTTCAATTTTTTTCCTCATTAGGAATACATAATCTATTCTTTTGATAGAGTATGCCCTCATCGGATATGTGGAAGTCCGATTCCTTCCCTTCTAAAACCTCGTTTTTCGTCCTAAGCAGTGAGGCATCGGCTTCTTGTCGTTCCTTCATGCCATCCAAAATGGTAGGTTGGAAGGTTAGAGCAGCTAATCTTCCCGTAATGAGCTCGATTCTAGCTTCCACTATCTCCTTTTGAAGAGACTCGGTCAATGACCGGATTGACATCATCGAGGAAGACGACTTCCGACTTAGGGCATCGGCTACCTTGTTAGCCTTCCCGGGATGGTATCAGATATCTATGTCGTAGTCCTTAACCAATTCGAGCCATCTTCTTTGCCTCATGTTGAGTTCTTTTTGTGTGAAGATGTACTTCAAACTCTGATGGTCCATGTACACTTCGCATTTTGTACCGTAGATTTAGTGCCTCCAAATCTTTAAGACAAAAACTACCGCCGCAAGCTCCAAATCGTGCGTCGGATAGTTCTTCTCGTGTTCCTTGAGCTGTCGCGAAGCATAGGCGAACACCTTTCCATTCTACATAAGCACGGCTCCCAATCCTATTTTGGAAGCATCGCTGTAAATTACGAAGTTTTCTTCCTCCACAACCGGAATTGTGAGGATTGGAGCGCTCGTCAACTTGCTTTTGAGATCTTGGAAGTGCTCTTCACACTTAGTCGTCCATTCGTAAGCCTTCCCTTTTCTTGTGAGTGCGGTAAGTGGCGCCGCGATCTTAGCAAATCCTTCGACAAATCGTCGGTAATAGCCCGCTAATCTGAGGAAACTGCGCACTTCGGTGACATTTTTTGGGGGCTGGTCACTTACTTACCGCCTCAATCTTAGCCGGATCTACGGATATGCCTTCTTTAGAGACTACATGTCCAAGGAAATGGACCTTTTCCAACCAAAACTCGCACTTGGAGAACTTGGCGTAAAGCTGATTTTGCTACAAAATCCGTAGTGCAATCCTTAGATGCTCTTCGTGTTCCTCTTTCGACCTTGAATAGATCAGAATGTCGTTGATGAAAACGATGACGAACTTGTCCAGGTAGTCCTTAAATACTCGATTCATCAGATCCATGAAGGCGGCTGGTGCATTTGTCCGTCCGAACGGCATCACAAGGAACTCGTAGTGCCCATATCGAGTGCGAAACGCCGTCTTCGGAACATCTCCTTCCTTGATTCAGAGCTAGTGATATCACGATCGTAGATCAATCTTCGAAAAGACTGAGGCTCCCTTCAGCTGGTCGAACAGATCGTCGATCCTGGGCAACGGATACTTGTTCTTGATGGTGATCTTGTTCAATTCCCGATAGTCGATGCACATTCTTAAAGTGCCGTCCTTCTTCTTAACAACAACACCGGGGCTCTCCACGGTGAATAGCTTTGTCCGATGAATCCTTTATCCAGGAGCTCCTTCAACTGGACTTGTAATTCTTTGAGTTCAGCAGGCGCCATCCTATATGGTGCCTTGGATACTGGTGCCGATCCTGGAAGCAACTCAATCTCAAAGGAGATTTCTCGTTCTGGTGGCAATCCAGGCAGATCTTCAGGAAAAACGTCCATAAACTCCTTGACTATCCGTACATCTTCCGGCTTACTTTCGGTCTCTAGCGTCTTATCTACTATGTTGGCTAGAAATCCCATACATCCTTCTGTCAATAACTTTCTAGCCTTTAGCGCCGAAATAAACATCTTTGGCTGCTTCGGGGTCGATCCTTGAAAAATGAATTCCTTATCCCCAACTGGCTTGAACGTAACGGTACGACGCTGGCAGTCGATAACCGCGTTGTATTTTCCTAGGAAGTCCATACCCAGGATAACGTCGTAGTCATATAAGTCAATGACGATTAGGTTGACGTACATCTCTCTACTGCATATGATTATTGGAACATGGCGTATCCAATAATCAGACAACAAGATTTCCCCGGAGGGTAATGCAGTATGAAAGGTTCTTCCGATTTTCTCATTATCTCTACCTAGTTTCTTAGCAAACCTAGGTGATGTAAATGAATGCGTAGCTCCAGAATCAATCAACACATAAGCATCTTGTTGGGCAAAAAGGAAGCTGACCTGTCACCACCGTGGATGGTCCAACTGGAGCATCCTCCTTCGTGTAGGTGTAGATGCGTCCTTGCGGTTCTGGAGCTTCAGCTCGGCTTTGAGGAACCGCAGGTCCTTTTAGCTTCATCTGGGCGGCATGTAACTGACTTCCCTGACCCGTCTGATAATTCTGCTGGTGCGGGACATGGGCAGTGCAATTCCTTGCAAAGTGGCCTTCCTTGCCACACCGGTAACAGCGGTTTGTCCCTGCCCGGCAGTCTCCCGGGTGCTTTTTCCCACATTTCTGGCAAGGGGGAGTTCCACTGTTGTCAGGGGCATTCTTTTTCTGGGGAGGATTCTGATGGCTCCCTTGCCCTCCAGCATTCCACTTTCTTTTCTGCTGGGGGTTGCCATACGGCTTGTTGCTGCCGCGTTGGCCAGAAGGTCCTCCTTGACCTTTCTGCTGTGATGATTGGCCGGGCTTGGTCTGATTCTGCTTGGCTAGTGCCCTTTCCTCATTCCTTTCCTTAAAGAACTGGGCCCGTTGCGCCCTGTTCTGACCGACCCAATACTCGGCTAGAACTGCTTGGCTGACGCACTCGGCGACAGTGAGTGGTGGGTGGGGGCTATTACTGATAATCACGGCTAAGTCCGGCCGGAACATTCTCATCATCTTTTCCACTTTGTCCCTCTCAGAACTGACGAGTTGAGGGCAGAGACGGGCGAGCTGTTCAAACCTTCTTACAGCTTCAGCCACGGACAAATTTCCCTGACGGAATTTGGTGAATTCGTCCTGCAGAGTTTTCATTACTTCCGTGTTGAAGTACTTCTCACAGAACTCTTCCACAAAGTCTTCCCATGTCATCTGGTTGACGTCCTGTCCGATTTGAACCGTTTCCCACCATAACCGGGCGTCTTTCTCCAACATAAAGGACGCGCAAAGGACTCTCTCTCTATCATCGAGCCCTAAGAAGTTCAGGGAAACTTGAAGATCGATAAGCCAGTTGTCGGCCTCGATCGGGTCCGTTGATCCTTTGAATTTCGATGCCTTCATGCGCCGAAATTCATGGTACAGTTCTGCCGGGGTTCGAACACGAGGGGTTGGTGGAGCAGCTACCGGTGGTCCTTGGTTCTGTTGGGCTATCTGAGCCCTAAGCCCACCTATTTCTCGTTGTTGGGCGAGCATCATCTCTCTCAGCTCGTTTAGTTGAGCTGTAAGGTCGACGTTTTGGGCCTGTGCTGCTCGATGTCTTGGTAACATGGTTCTGTATAGAAGCAATAAAATAAGCTTCTTATTTTTAAAACTTTCATAAAATCATATCTTTTATACAGAACCATAATCTTCTTTTTATAATCATAGTTTTTAGGAAAAATATATAATTTCCTCATTATGGGCATACATTACTTGTTTACCACCACCGAGTTAGGGCACAATCCAACGTCATTCTCACAACCATCCTTTCCATTCCAAACCATCGATAAAATGTGCGTACGAAAATCTAATCCTAAGCGTAGGAAAATAAATTAACTTACTTGGGCTATTGCAGAACGATGCGGAGCGAGACGAAGTAGGCTGGCAGGATACCGCTCTGATACCAACTCTGTGACGCCCCCTTACTACGTAGGGCCTGTGATATTTGGTCTTTCATGCTACTAATTCTTGTAAAGAATTAAACATGTGCAGTTTATGCAATTTTATGAATAAAGTTCAGTTCAGAACTTGCATCTGTGTGTTATGAGTTTTATAGCCTAAAAAGACTCAAAACGGATGATTCGAAGAAGCAAACTGCTTTTTCGGACATGAAGAAGTGAAATCTGATCATTTTATGAAAAGTCAAAATTTTGACCGAAAAGTCAACCGTTGACCCGAAAAGTCAACGTTTGACCAAAATGGTCCAAATTATGTATCATGAATTTTAAGATCTGCATTTTTCGAAAAATACTGCAGAAACTCATTTTTATTAACAGATAATGAAAATGAGACACCGGAACCACTATAGAGAAATCTGGCGTATTTTATGAAATCATAGGGCAGAAAGGGTTTGAGAAAACAAGAAAAATATTTTTCGACCCGATTTTCCGACGGCACGTTAAAAATCCAAAAACTGTAAAATAATATTTACAGTATTGGAATTTAAACTTTTGAACTCAACGTTTCAAGATTTTCAGTCAAACCAAAGCTTGTTCAAGAATTTTTATTCTAGAGAAAAAGTTGATCCTTATCCTCTTGATGTGGTGGCCCAATGGTTGTGTGACACATGTCCAAGCCAACCTAGCACTTGGTTGTCTTCCACTTCTCTTGATGGCCGGCCACATGCCCCCCCTACAAGTCCAAATTTTAAAAAATTTTGGGGTCAAAAATTGGATTTTTGAAAGCTTACTTGAGCTCTATAAATAGAACTCTCTCCTATTCATTTTATTCACAAAAGTTAGTGAAACTCTTGCCAATTTTCTGCACACAAGGCCGAGAGAGAGAAAGGGAGAGTTCAGAAAAAAATTTTCCATCCAATCTTCAATTCCAACTTCGGGTAGCTTAGGGAAACCGAGGGAGAGAAGAAGAAAAATTTCTGGCAGTGTTTCAGCCCTCTTGCCGTGAGCCAAGAGCAGGGGAAACAAAGGGGAGAGACCAAAAATTTGAGGGAAAAATTGGGGCTAAGGATTCGGGTAGCCTAGCCGAGCCAAGAGTGAGCTTGTGTGAGTGTTTGGAGGCTTGATTTTGCCTCTAAAGAAGCCTCGGGTAAGTGGCTTGGAGGAGAGAAAAAAATTTCAGTTTTGGGCCAAAGGACCCTTAGTGGCCGAGCAAGCCAAGGGGAGGCTCAAGGGACCAAAGATTTGGTGCTTGGTGCACCCAAGAGCAGCAGCCGTGAGGTAGAACCAAGGGGGGAGCTAGGGGCCATTTCGGCTAGTCAAACCCTAGGGCCGAATCACACCATCAATTGAGGTAAAATTCTAAACGATTTCTAAAGCTTTTAATTTGGTTTTTAAGCTTTGAATTTATGTGTATTTTTCAGCCAAAAATGTGTAAGGGCATAAGCCCATGCATGGTTTAATTTCTGCCCTATGTGCCGTGTGTGCTTGTTGGTGTGGCCGAGTGGCTTGTGTGATGTGGTGCATGAGATTTAGGGCTCGGTTTTATGCTCAAATTTGCTAGAATGCATGCTAGGGTTTATCTTGAGCTTTATGTCCCCATTAGGTCAGTTTTGAAGCATGTTTGTATGTTTAAAATTTCATGAACCAAGTATGCTAGATTTTAGGTGGTATGCATGCTAGTAGAACCGTGCAGCCCTAGGCAACTAGGCTCGGTTTGGTGGGTTGCACGAGCACGTGGGTTGGCTTAGCTAGCCATAAGGGAACGCTAGATGCGCTGCATGTTTTGAACCTAACTCCCGCAGTGGGCGGTCGAGCTAGAACCCTCGCCATAGGCCGTAACAATTGGACTTAAAAACTGAACTGTCTCTCGGGTTCCCAGGAGACAGCTTCGGTAAATCGTCACAGTTGGCCGATAGAGGCCGAATTGGCAAAAACGTAAAACACGAAAGTTGTAGACTAGGGTGTTTCCTAGGGGGTAGCGTGGGCACTTTGCCAAAATAAGGCTCCAAAGGCCTACTTTTTCAAGAAAAACCGTAGGTGGGTTAAAAGACCCAGTTTTTATGTTAAGCTCGGTTTTGATTTAAAACTGACACCAAACGGTAAGGAATAAGAAAAAGTGTAAAACACAAAAGTTTTAGAACTCTTCGAGGACTAGAACTTTCGTGAAGGAAACTTTTTCCAAATTAAAACAGATTTTTAATTATAACCT
The DNA here is from genome assembly GCA_025413485.1 of Ficus microcarpa. Classification (NCBI taxonomy): domain Eukaryota; kingdom Viridiplantae; phylum Streptophyta; class Magnoliopsida; order Rosales; family Moraceae; genus Ficus; species Ficus microcarpa. The sequence continues at coordinate 25,976 of JAINRI010000658.1, forward strand.
AAAATCTGAAAAACGGTGCAGGATTCAACAAAATCCTGTGCTTGATTTTATAGAACCAACTTAGGAAAAATGATTTTCGGACTCAACACAGTATTTTAAGCACGGAAACTGTCCCAAAAGCAGTTTCCGACCCTTGACCATTTTATGAAAATATAGGCCAAGATTCACGAAATTTTTACGAAGAAAGTTATTAAGTTTTAAGCTAAGTTTTATGAAAAGGATTTTCAAGACAAGTTTTCAAAGTAAAGAGATTTTAAGCTAAGTTTTGAAAGAAAAATGTAGAACGCAAGGTAGCCGGGATTCAGCACCCGAGTTAACGGGCTTCGCCCCAAAGCCCAGAGTTGACCCGAAGAGGGTTGACTTTAGCTAACAAAATGGTTGACTTCGGTTGACCCACAAGATAACAAGTTCTTATACAAGCCCAAGGGTAGGTGTTCGACCTAACCCGATATTTTCTAAATGGGCCAAGTATACGACACAATATTTTTTCAATAAAACCCTATGGGTTAAAAATGGCTCTACGTTAGGGGGACATATAGCCGAAAACCCGTAAAAATGTTGGTTAGTACCAACATACGATAGAGATGGACTTGAAGACTGACGTACATCCTTTAATCAAGCAGGAGGAGTCCTGCAGCAGAGCTCAGAAGAGGATCTGCGTAACAACTAAAGTATAGACGGTAAGTACAACACCGTCTACAGCACAAGCTAATAGGATTATACTATTAGACTCGATGATGCGCTTTGTGTTATATGTTAAGTAACATGTATGCAACACGAAAATGCTAAGTATATAGAAATATGCTAAGACAAGATAAGCAAGAAGCTAAGTTAGAAAGATGATATCAGAAATGTATGTTCACACGTAAACAAGATTAAGTAAAAAAAAAATAAGAGCCGTGTCGATCCACCCGCGCCAGGTCGGGTTGGACTGTGGATTGAACTGGAATTGGTTTGGCCGCCCCAGACAATCCATAGTCACGCGCCGGATACGAGCACGTAGATTAAGGGCCCATAAGATATAATGAAAGATAATGAAGCATAAGATGACCTATGCATGCTAAGTGTTATATGTATGCTAAGTATGTTATGTATGCTAAGTATATTATGTATGCTATGTATGCTAAGTATGCTAAGTATGTTATGTTAAGTTATTGTGTATTAAATGTTATATTGTTGTTATTTGTTTTACGGCCTAGGAGTTGTACTTACTAGGCTTTAAGCTCACGGTTTTGAGTTTGTGCTGTAGGTAAGTCGCCTGCCAGCTGATGATGATGCGGTGGGGAGTAGCGGGTCAAGCAATGTAAAATCGTGGTATATGGAGTCGCTACGCATTTTTGTGTGGTATATACTTATAAAAGACAAGATACTTTTTATAAGTAGTAATTAGTATATTATGCAAAGAAACAGTATTTTAAGTTATGTACATAGTTTTGTGTACTATAAAAAAAAAAAAAATCCGCTGTGTTTTTACAAGCTAAGTATGTAAGTAAGTTTATGTTACGAATGTATGTATGCAAGCACGGGTAACGACCTACGCTAGGTGGGGCGTTACAGGGCCGTCACTCCTTACATACTTACTTACTTACTTAAAATTAGGGATTTTTTTTTTTAAACTTACTTATAAAACATTTGTCTTTAGTAATATATCATTACTATTTGAGTAAACGTTTACTTAAGGCATTTAGTTCCAAAATATCATAAAGCATAATTTGTCTTTATCATACATGCTTATATACAAAAACTTCTTTACATCAAAAGATTTGCGGAAACTATGCGTAGTGGTATCCATACCGCCTTCGTCTGCCGCCACACCGCTCCAACAATGCCCAGCATTAAGCTGCGGGTTTCTTACCTACAGCATGAAATATAACTGAATGAGCTTTCGCCCAGTAAGCACAAACATAATCTCACAAAACATTTAAAACATCATGAAAAACATACATCATCATATGCATATGCGTAAACCGTTTATGTTCCAATTATGCACTTCTTTTAACATTCTTATCTTTCTTATGGGCCCCATAGTGTACGTACCTTGAACATATAGCGCGCCGCTGGATACAGTTAGATGGGATTGCAAGTCCCTAACTGTACCCAGGAAACATAAGTGATTACACCCTCTTACAACAACGAGATGGCGAATCCATAACTTCATCATAAAAATCCTCCACCTTGGTGTGGGTTGGTACGACACTTTACTTGTGACTTCTTACCATGTTATTTATCTTTAGTGAACATACCATATGATGTCACTGCATGATAACATACTTTGTATCTCATTAATAACATGGCATGGTATTCTTTTCATTCATGGCATTTACAAACATGATATTTTCATAAACATGACATTTTGCAAATATAGTACCTTTATAATCTCTTGCAAAAATAACACTTCTTATAAACATGGCATTTTACGAAAATAGTACCTTTTATAAACATGGCATTTCGCAAAAATAGCACTTTTCATAAAGCATGGCATTTCATAGATATAGCACACAACATATTGCAGCATATTTGAAAACCACATACTTGAACATAATTTACTAGTTTTCATACTGCAGGTGAGGTTTGTACTTACCTCTAGTGCCGTATCCTTAGAATCGCGTCCCTTAAATCGTTGGCAACCGCAATTCACGTTCCTGATATACCCAAAAATATAGGATCAGGATCTTTTCAGAAGGTGTTGGTGACCTACCAACACTCACATTTATTTTTGGTTGTATGTCCCCTATACATAGAATCCATCTTGGCCACTTTAATCCCCATTCTTTATTGAACTTCGACTAAATCCTTAAGAGGTTACGTTGGGTAACCCTTTTGGTTTAGAGCCTTGTTCTATTAATGGGCTTTGCTCATACATCCTTGTTATTGGGTTATTTCCTTTAACCCATTAAATCTTAGCCCAATATACATGTGGGTATTCCTTAGGGTTATATTGGGTAACCCTTAAGGTTAACCTTAATTAACCTTGGGTCAACCTTTTGTCAACCCTTGGTTATCCCTGGGGTTTGTAACTCGGATATAATATCCGGTTACCGTTCGTAATCGGCTTGTTTACCAATTTTACTTTAAAATTTCTCTTCCTTATTTTTGGAAAATCTTGTGTGATTATCTTCCAAAAATCCTTCATTTTGCTTGTAAAAATTCTAACCCCTTTAATTAGAAAATCCATTGGCTTAAATTTCATTATTTTCTTTAACTTGAAAATGTTTGGTTGAAACCCTCTTTTTCTTTACTTTATGGGAAAATGTGAATTTCAAACTCGAGCCCTTAAAATTCATGGTTTTCGAAACAAATATTTCATAAAATCATTTGGGGTCGGAAACCATCTTTGGAACGGTTTTCGACGCTAAAATAATCATTTAAGAACACTTCATGATTTTTCTAGAAAAGATTTTCGTGAGATTCATTTGCTTGATTTCGGACTCTCTGCGCGTCTCTCACAAAACGCACCCAGTTTAAAAATTGGCTCGGAATCTGAAAAACTTGTCTTCACGAAAGTTGTAGCTATCGAAAAATACTAGAACTTTCGTATTTTACACAAAATCCAGTTCGGCCTAGATCAGTACCAGTTTTTATTTGAAAACGGGTTAACTCTGAAAAACTGTGTGGAGAACGTCCCAGGGTTCAGCCACGGGTTTCAGGTAAAACGAAGGCCTTTGGAGCCTTATTTCGAGATTCTGTTTGCGTTGTCCTCTAGGAAAAGTTGTTCCGAACAACTTTCGTGTTTTGAGTTTTACCTCATTCGGCCTCTAAGGGCCTTGAAATTACCCTTTCCCGAAACTGGCCAGATTCGCATCCGAATTGGCTGTTTCGGTTCCTCTCTTCGGTTTACGTCCTATTCACGGAATCTATCTCGACCGATCACATCGGGAGCTTAGACAACATCAAGCAGCGCTTCTAACGTCTCATTACAACCCATAATTCCATCTCATTCTACTTATGCAACCCCAAATCCGAAAATTAAAAAGATTAGGGTTACATGGTTCTAACTCATGCATCATTACATACCATCACACAAAATCCATCCCTAAGTCTAGCAAGCTCTCTTGGCTGCCAAGGGCAGATCTTTGGCCAAATTTTATGGGACATACAACCTATTTTCTAGCATGAAAAATCCATTATTTTCAAGCACAAATTTGAAAGCAATCAAGCATTAAAAATCAGCCAACCAACCCTAACCTATCAAGCACATACACACCATCAAAGAGGGCAGAAAATTAAGGTGGACTTATGTCCTTACAAACCACTTGAATCAACCTTAAAAACACTTAAATAAAACTTAGATTCAAGGTGGTTTAAGAGATTTTACCTCGACCCAAGTTAGGGTTTTGAAAATCCAAAGATTTCCTTCCTTCCTTGGCTTGCCCTTAGCCCACGGTTTCTCCATGAAAAATGCATCCAAAAATTTTTGTTGTTAGCTCTTCTTGCTTCTAACCAAAAGCCGAAAATCATATGAAGAAAAACCAAGTTTTTTTTACCTTTTTCTTCTCTTCCTTGTTCGGCTAAGTCTTGGAGAAATCCACTAAATTTTCTCAAACTCTTTTTGCTCTTGGTTGCTCATGGTTTTGGTACCAAAAAGATGCACCAAAATTTTCTTCTTGGTTCCTTGCTAGACCACTCCAATCCGAACCTCTTGAACCAAAAATTCTCCAAGTCTCACTAACCCCTTGTTCCTCTTCCTCTTGCTCGGCCAACACTCCAAAAGCTCACAAGAAAATTTTTCCAATCTCCCTCTCTTTCTCTCAAAGCCGTGCACCCTTTGGACTGGGAACCCAAAGCTTTTTGAATCTCTCTCTCTCTCTCTTCCTCTTGCTGCCGAAAATGACCAAGAAGAATGAGAGTTTTTGGCTCTCTTTTCCCCACAAAAGGCACAAGGATGGGAGGACTTGTGATGTGACTTAGTGGTTGGTTTCTTGCCCTTGATTCAAGGCTTTGTGTCTAGTCCTTTCTTGTCCATTGTGCAGCCGAAATTAAGGGAGTGGGAGAGGGTTGAGCAGCCAGATTTTTGGGGTAGAAAAGGCATATGTTTGACTCATTTTTGTTCAACAAAAATGACTAGAGAGTGAAGGGATTTGATGGATAGGAGTGGTTGCACCTTTTCCTTGATTTAAGGCTTGATGTCTAGCCTTTGTTCCCATTTTTTTTCTTTTCTTTATTGCCACCAGCTGTTGCCGACCAAAGGGAGGGGGATGGCTGCCTTGGTTGCCGAAAATTAAAGGGTAAGGAGGGACATGTGTCCTCTCTTGGTTGGTCCTAGAGATCTCACAAATTTTCTCCCATGTTGTTCAACTTTTTGGTCCTTAAATCATGGCTTTATGTCTTGTTCTCTTTGATTTTCTTTTCTTTCTTTTATTGGGTTTGCAGCCGGCTGTGAGGGAGGAAAAGATGGTTGCACAAGTAAGCTTAAGATAGTAAAGGATGATGTCATGGGCATGGGCTCTTGTCCTTTGCTTGGTTAGACTTTGGTGGGTCATCTAGTTACCAAAACTAACCAATTTTCTTTTCTTTTCCTTGTCTAGATGGCCGGGCTTTTATGGGGGTAGGGGGCTGCCATTTGAAGTCTTGAGTTAGTAGAGGGTGATGTCAAGAGTTCATGTCATCTTCCACTAGCTCTTTCAAGGCCTTATTTGGCCATTTCGGTCTTTCACAGCTCTTTTAGCGCTCTACAATTATTTCCAACACTATGATGAGCATTCTTATTTTATATTTTGATCCAAAAATTATTCCGTTAAATTTTTGGACCGAAACTCTCTTTCTCCAATTTTTCGGAGACCTTTTTACCCTTAATTCTTTTTCGGTGTGCTTGATTTTTATAGGGTGGATTTACGGCTTATAAAACTCCATTTTCGGAGATTCTTTTCATATTCCTTCATCATACTTGTAAAGTCGACGTTGTGACCCGTTCGGGTCAAACTTTGACTTTTTGGTCAACCCTTTGACTTTTTGGTCAAAGTTGACTTTTTGGTCAAACCTTTGGCTTTCGTGAAATTTCATCCTTTTTCGTTCTTTTTCCCTAAAAACTTCATTCTTAGCTCGTAAAACATTATTTGAGTCTCAAAATCATTAAATGAGGACTCGAACATCGTTTGAATAAAATTATGAATTTTTCATTATTATTCATAATTTTTCATATAACACATCGTAATTACACAAATTAGACTCTAATTCCTTATGAACAAGGAGATTACAAGTCTACAAAATTTCGGGTCTTACATTATCCAATACACAATCCAAAATATTAACAATATTGATCAAAGTAAAAATGCATACCAATTATTATACATTACAAGATTACATGTCATAATTAATGAATTGCATTACATGGCCACACCATTCTCCCCTAATCAAATCCAAATCCTCACAAGTGAAAAATTCTTTACTTTTAAGTACATCAATTCCATTCAACACTATGTCCCTCATAAAACCTAAAATAAAATAACCACATTCAGCACTTCCCTCTTGGAGAGGACAAGGCCGGTTCGAGATTTTCGTTTTACAATCTCATCTCCTTGTAATCCCTTCGCCGATCATAATCTTCCAATCTGTTAAGGCCCTAGCAAATTGGTAAAGTTCAAACTAATTAAGATGCATATAATTAAGATTAAATAAAAAATTAACATACTAAAATTGACTTACATGTTCATGAGTTCAGTAAAATTGTTTCGTTTATTCTCTCGAAGAGGATCAAAATAAAGGACGAGGTCGTCCCATGGGTCAATGACTCCCAAAACCCAATGTCTCCCTCTGTTATGTGGCACAAGATAAAGCCGTCCTTTTGGTGCGTCACGTAAAAAGTTGAAAAGACTGTCGGCTCGCTCTCTCATACCAGCATCTTCAGTATATATTCTCACCGGTGAGATCAAGGTTGGAGACACAAAAAAAAAAGTTCTCAGCTTGCCCGTTAATTCTACATAGATCCTCCAAATAACTGCATAAGCATATCAAAATTGTTATTCTACCTGACATATAGAAGTATATCCAGAAAAAAAAAATTCAGATATAGAATGCCGTACCTCATGTAGACTAATATACATTATTCACACTGATTTCTTGTAAATTAATGAACTCATAAATATCGTCAAAGCTCAGAATGACAGGCACTTCAAAACCCATGATCGTGTGTGATATTGGGACCTCTATCTGATTACCTTGACACATGGAATTATGTGCATAATAAGCCAAAGGCTTCATTGCCCTGAAGGTTGTTATTGTTGCGCAGCCTGTTGTACCTCAGTTCGAGAGTCGATCGTTTTCTTTCCAACTTGTTTTTGGCATTTTTTTCTCCCAACTGCTGGGTCAGAAACATGACTAGGCCCTCGAATTGCCTTGTTCATACTCGTGTCGAGCTCGACTAATGTTTTAGGCCAAGCAACAAACCCATTAACAGCATCCTCCACAGTGGTTACCTCGTCCGTCGGTATAGGTAATGCTGCTTTTTTTAATTTTCGCACATTGATTGACACTCGAACGTTCCCTTCCCCTAATGGATTCCCATGCACTGTATCGGTGGGAAAGCTCCCCAGCCATGCTCTTCCAAACACAACAAGCAACTGTCCACCATGAACTTCATCGAATATATAGAGCTTACACTCCTGATTGTCGACCAGCATGGTTGTCGGATCAGACACTCCATGTTGTTTTTCTTGGACAGAGCAATTAGCCTTAAAGCTATTGTGTTGGTCCACAGTTGGCACATTGTTGGGATCAAACGACGGCTCCACATTTTTGTTCGCACATAGACCACGCACCAATACCTTTAATTCTTCTATTTCATGTCTCATTGATAGTACTTCATTATCTTTATTCGTACTTCGACCCAGGTTAAAGTACTGAGATGACTTCACAAACTTTGATTGGCTACGAATATGTCCTTTGTGTTTGGGTCTAGATAATGCTTACGACAATACATCACTAGTGCCAACTGATTCGAAAGTGCCTTGGCTCTCCTGTGTGTTGTACTCCATCAACAAGATAATTAACATAACTCATTTAAGCTTAAGGGTAGTAAGTATGTATAGTAGTGATAAATAATTCATTGTTAGTTAGTAAACTTACTATCAACTCACTTATATTTTTACATACTGGATCTTTCAACTCTCTATCTGCGCCTGTCTGTTGATCTAACCACAAAGCATCTCTTTTTTCCCATTTCCCAATCTTCTTGAACTGTAATATAACATTGTTAGTATACATGAGAACATAATGTTCTAGAATCGGCATACGATTTAGAACAAATAAAATTTATTGACATGCCTTTTCTTGATCGAGCTTTCTATATCCGTCTCGGCCTCCTCTCGATGAGTATTCATTGTTCGTCCTTATTTCGCTGCCACGATCTGAAAGTTATTGGAATTGTGTGGATGCTTTATACTGAACGAATTTCGCCCAATCCTCTTCTTCTATATTGGGATAGTTGTCAATAACCTTTTGAGGCCGTTTCCATACACTATCTTCAGATACAAATTCCTCGACAAACGTCTTGTAAAGATTGTATCGAAAATTCTTTGCAGCTTTACCACATGATTTTAAACAAGCACTCTGAAAGCTTTCATCCACGGTGAAAAGAAGTAACAGCTTCTTTCCAAATTATTTCTTTCAATCCGTCTAAATCACGGGATCTCCAATCTTGTATCCATATTGGAACGTGCTCTCGAGCAAGCACACCAATCCAGCTCATCAATTCATCACCGTACTTCCCTTCCGGTTGTCCTTTCTTGTTAAATGTGACTTCAATTCGTTCACCTCTTTTCCTTGCTATATGGACACGTTTCATTATAGTTGCCCTTCGCTTTCCATCGCCAATTAGATCGAATGGGTTTTTCCTTCATGCACGTCCCTTTTTGGATTGTTGCATTGTATTTTGGCTCATGTTTTATTCCAATAATCACCTATATTTATTGCAACAAAAAAAAAATCAAACATGTCGGACCAATATAATCAAATCAAATTTACTTTCACTGTGAAGCACACATTACATGAATTTTATAAAATGACGAAAAATTACACAAACTTATCGAGAACTAATTTTGTAATTAAAAAAAAAAAAAAACCAAGATCTGTGAGCCTTCAATTATGGCCAAGTCAGATTAAGGCATGTGGGCACACGCCCATGGGCGCCAAGCGCCCCCACGCCTCTCTCTAGTGTGGATTCATGAATTTTCATGATAGGGGACTTGATATAATATTTCTATAGTTATGCTAGAATATTTATCAAGTTCTATATGATTTTCCAAAAAAAAAAAAAAAACTCATTTCTTCATTTCATCGAGCATGTTGTGGGCGGACAAATTTTATGTTCATAAATGTGTGTAAAGTTTCAAAACCATTCACAAAACATAAATGTGTGTAAAATGTGTGTTAAGTGGCAAACAAGAATACAAATAAGCATTGTGTGTTAGTTGTTTTGTTACGAAACAAGGAATTGAGCTTTCAAAATGTCACCTTGCTTTTCTTTGAAGAAGAGAATATGCACGGCCACGGACGGCGGCGACGGCTTGACTAGACTTTAAGAGAGAGGTGGTGGCGGCGGTTGACCGGACTTTAAAAGAGAGGTGGCTTTGGAGAAGTGGGTGAAGCTAGGAGAAATTTGGAGAAATCTAGAGAGAGTGAGGGCGGCTTTGGCGCAGATATGAGGAGGTTGTATTTAAGTAATGGGTTTTCGCATGGATTTCGAAGTATGAAATTTGAAAATTTTCATGAAATTTGAAAATTTTCAAAATTTTTGAGGTATTACACGACGGTTTTTAAAAAAAACTGTCGTGTAATCATGGTATTAAACGACGGTCTTTGAACCGTCATGTAATCTCCATTAATACACGACGGTTTGTCGAAAAATCGTTGTGTAAATGTAGGCCAGTTTTGTCGGAAAACCGTCGTGTATTGATCTCTGTTCAATATATGTAGAGAAACTAATATAACAAAATATATATAATACATCTTGAATTGAAATAAAATAGTAATGTTGTACAAAATAAATGACATAATGTTCAAGTTTTATTCTTTTTTCTCTTTGCTTCCTCAACACGTGTCCATTCAATATCTGGTCGAAGTAAGTGAGAAACATCGTCATCGAATTCGGCAATCTCCTCAACCAAAGGCAATCCCTGTGTGAAAGATGGAATGTCGGAGCAATCTTCCTTATCATCTTTTTTGTCACGACCCGACTCGCCGCCTCTCAGATCCACGCGGAGTCCGACCGCGCGAACCTGGAGCGTTCGCTTCGGACCGCGACATTAACTTACTTACTTATCTTGCTTGATTGAAAAATAATGTTACCCAATTTCTAGAGTAAATTTTTTTTTTCTTTTTCTTTTATAAATCGTTACCAGAAAACGTTGATTGCGGAAATCATAAAACTTTAGATTCTATTAAAGCATAAATTAAAATTGATTTTCTTTTATAAAACTTTAACTTAAATGTACTCCCCCGAGTACTGAGCATTCACCTGAGCGGAAAGCTCCATACATACATAAGCTTAAACTGAACATACATGCATGCATAACTTGAAACTAAACATACATACTGAAAACATAATGAAAACACATTTTCATTTTAAACATATTTTGGGAACTGCGTAGCAGTCCATACCCACGTTTCACATTCCGCTGCGCCATCTCTCCACAGTTGTATCAGACAGTGCCGGTAGGAATTTACCTACAGCATGAAAGTAACTATGAGCTAAAAAGCTCAGTAAGCACAATGTCCTATCCGCATGCAAACTAATGCACGAAAAGCGTGAACCAATTATAATTTATTTTAAAATTCATTATGGCGTCTCTACTGGTTAGATCTAATCTGATCCTATCTTGCTATTATAACATGTGTGTATGTACTGCGGTATGTAACCATGGAGAGATTGAAGGTGGTCCGTCCTAACCAACTAAAACCATGAAACAGACAGTTTAACATGGAGTAGTGGAGGCAGCCCTACCATATCAATTCAAACCATGGGACATGCCGTTTTAACTTACCACAAAGGCAAAGTCAGCACAACACATCATGTTCTACCTAACTTATCTCATATCTTACCATGTGACTTACTTTACGTGGACATACTACATGATGACATAAAATCTTAACATAACATGACATGAACATGCATAACCTAATCATACATAACATACTACATGACATGCATACATCATAGCATAACATAACACATAACATTCATAACACATAAACATACCACAACATCATACATACATACATAACATGGACATACATAACATGAACATACATAACATGACATACTACATATCATCATAAATCATGACATCCTATTCATGCAACTAACATGTTTTCATGCCGTAGGCGGAATTGTACTTACCTTCCCGTCGTACGTTCTTGCTTAACTGTCCCTTCCTAGTGCTGTTCCATTCCTGGCACAGCTGCAGGTTCTGCCTGCTTGACAAGGACAGACTCTACTAAGACTTCATGAAAATGCAGGTAAACAAACCAACAATGTCTACACGATCTTGGTTGTATGTCCCTTATGTGCAAAGCATCTAATTTGGTTACCAAAGGTAACCTGGCGTGCTAAGCCAAAAACTAACCTCTACGGGTTGCTAACCTATATCAGGAAATATCGGGTTATATCTGATAGCCCTTTATTGAGGCCTAACGGTATCCCTCGGGGTTACTTTGGATAACCCGTGAGGATAATTTAACTCTAAACCAAAAGTCAACCAAAAGTCAACCGAAGTCAACTTTGGTCAACTATGGTCAACCGTGGTCAACCCCCTATGGTCAACCTCTCGGGTCTAGGGCACGACCCGGTAACGCGGGCATAACCCCCGGTTACCATACGTAAGCTAACGGTGACTATAAACTTGCTTGAAAACTCCTATTTTCCATACTTAGAAAATTTTTAGGGAAAAATCCCAATTTTTCATTTTTGTGTAAAAATTCATAACTTTGTTCATAAAATCCGAATTCTTGGTTTTATGTCTTGTAATTTCATTTTAGGTCGAAAACCGTCTTTGGAACGATTTTCGTGGTCAAAATCACTTAATTGAGGTAGAAAATCATTTTTCTCAAAACACTTATTAACTTTGTGGTTCAGGAAATTCGGATTCCTGGAACACCCTCCATAAAACAATTTTTATCTTAAAATTGGTACGTTATCTGAAAAAGGTTTCTTCACGAAAGTTCTAGCCCTCAAAAAATGCTAAAACTTTCGTGTTTAACAAAACTCCTAATTCGGCCTAGATCAGTACCAGTTTCGAGTTGAAACTGGCTGATCCTGGAACTCACTAAGACTGGGGACGTCATTGCTTGAGCCTCGGGTTTTGGTGTTTTCGAAGGCCTTTGGAGCCTTAATTTGAAAAACGGCTCGCGTGTCCCCCTAGCAAAAGTTGTTCCGAACAACTTTCATGTTTTACACTTTCCCAAATTCGGCCTCTAAGGGCCTGTTATTTTCTGTTTACGAAAACTGGGCATACTAGGTCCGAACTTGTAGCCAGTTTCGTGTTACGTTGTTTTTACGTCTCAACCGAACACTCGGGAGCCTAAATCATCAACATGCAACATTGTCTAACGTCCCACATGCGTTGGACATGTTATTCCCACGTGGCCATGCAAACCAAAATCCATAACTTAACCTAGGTTTGCATGTTCTAGGGTTGCACATACACAAGGGTTTGCATCACAAGACCAAACCGAAATGAACAGTCTAACGCCCTAGCATATAGCCACTCATGGCAGCACTTAAAACAGGGACATAGCTAACCATTTTCATGCAAACCAAGCACACAACCAAGCACAAAAATCATAGCACAAAAAGCACACAAACTCATGCACAAAACTAGCTAACCATGCACCCTAATCAAGCCTTACTCCCTAGCACATACATAACCAAAAATTTCTGAACTTTAAACCATACATCCATAGCTGAAAATACACATTAAATCTCTTCAATTTAATGCTCAAACAAGGCTAGGGTTAGGGTTATACCTCTCCATCAAAAATTTTCGGAAATTCCCCCATGGCTGGCCGAACTTGCTGCCTTGGCTTGATCCACCATGGCTGCTTCCTCTTGCAGCCGAGCCTCCCTTCACCATAGGCTCCAAAATTTTCCAGCCATACACACAAACACATAACCATAATTAACCATCAATTGGCATGAAAATTTTCTTGTAAGAGGTCAAGGATTTACCTCACCAAATCCGAAGGTTGGCTATGGCTCATGGAGCCGAACTTGCATCTCCCATGGTGGCTGCCTCTTGCTCGGTTTTGGCTCACCAAAACCCCCAAAAATTTTTCACCAACCCTTGGTGAATCTTGCTGCTCATGGCCGTACCTTTCATGGCTGCTCACCCACGAATTTTTGCTCCAAAATCTGCACACCCTCATGGCTGAAAACAGCCCACACACAACACCAAAATCACCTCCTTGGCACCTAGATGGTTTCTCCTTCACTTGGCTCGGCACACCTTGGCCTTGGCTGAGAATTTTTCTCACTCTTTCTCCTTCTCTTCTCCACGGCAGCTGCTTGATTTTCTGGAGAAGAATTTCCAGATTTGCTCTTGCTCTCCCATGCTCCAAACCGTGCACCCTCCATGGATCACACATGGAAATTTTTTTCAACTTTGGCTTGCTCTTTTCCTTTCTCTCCCTCTCACGGATTTTTCTGGACAAAATGGCTGAATTGTGGCTGTTTTCTGGATTTATTTCCAGCTCCACCGACTCTCACAAGGTGGCTTAAGGGATAAGTTCAACTTTTTATTTAATGAAACTTTTGACCCCAATATTTTATTTTCTTTGACTTGCTTTCTCTCCAAGGCTCACGGCTGGGCAGATCAGCAGCAGCTGGATGGTGTGCTGGCAGGGCTGAGGTAAGGGCTGAGGTAAGTGCTTATGTCACCAATTTTTTAAAAATTCCAATTTTGCCCCCGAAACTAGAAATCTTCGCAAAAATACCCTCTAGGTGTCCGATTGTCCCAAAAATCAACACACCCATCCTATTTGATGATATAATCATCTTAGTGACTTCATACGTCCATTTCGTCAATTTTCCAAAATTTACACTTTTGCCCCCAAAAGTGAAAATTTTGCATTTATGCCCCAAAATTCCAAAAATGGCCATAATGCTTACTTTTCATTCCAATATCATTCTTTTCATGATTTTATGTGATTTTCTTTCATTAAAATCACATATTTCCAAAATTTACATTTTTGCCCCGAAAGACAAAATCTTTACATTTTCGCCCTCGAAGTAGCTTTTTCTTGATTTCTTCTTGCAAAACTTATTATTTCCTTGTTGAGACCTTATCTAACAACGTCCCTCGGCTTTCTTCACATATTTTTCAAAATTTACATTTTTGCCCCCAAAAATGAAAATTTTGACGTTTTTGCCCTTTGACCTAAATTGGTCTCCTTGGATGATATCTTGACTGAATATATCAGTCTGGCCTTAAATACTGCTAGGGATGCTTGATTTACGGGTGATTCTACTGTCTACTTGGGCTATACCGCCCATACTGACATATTTTGCAGTATTTTCGCATACTGCAGCATTTTCCAATGTCGGGTCAACTGTTGACCACTTTTGGTCAAACTTTGACTTTTCGGGTCAAAGTTGACTTTTTGGTCAAACGTTGACCTTTTCGGTCAAAGTTGACTTTCATGGTCAAACTTTGACTTCCTTAGTCAAAATTGACTTTTGGGTCAAACTTTTGACTTTCTTGGTCAAAGTTGACTTTTCAGTCAAACTTTGACTTTTTCGGAAAAACGTCCCTATTCGCCCCTTTCGCCCTGAAAAGGCGTTTTCTAACCTTAAAAATCTATTCTGAGTCTTATTGAGCCATAAGACTCCGTAAAACGTGTGAAAAACTCTTAACTGAGTTTTTCCGCAAACATATCATATATGCTCATAATCCCTTTTTAGAAGGAAAAATGGCAACAGGAATTTCTAGATATTACATTTTTGACCATCACAGATCAATTTTGGCTTCATCGTCACAACTAAGGACAACTCTACATTGTTGGGATCCGTTGTGTAAAATACTTGGATTGCTTGTCATGCCATAATGAATGGATCATTTTTGTATCCCAATCGTCTAAAGTCCACCACTGTGATTCCATCACTGTCAATCTTTACAAAATTATTGTCGGCCCACTTGCACTTGAAGAGTGCTACATGAAAACCACAGTAATCAAGGTCCCAAATATCTTCAATGAAACCGAAGTAGTTCATGGTTCCATAGACTGGATTCTTGTCCTTTGCAGATGAAATATGCATGGCCTTAACACGGATACTAATATCACTATTTTGAACAGGATGCTTCTCATCTCTTTCGCGAGTGTAGAATGTATAACCATTGACGAAGTATGATGTATACCGTGTAACAACCGTCGACAGTCCTCTGGCGAGGTTCATTAAGTTTTGCGAAAAGCCATCCTTCTAAAAGACGTGTCTTCAAATCCACATAAGAAACGTCCGATTGTGTTCATCTTGAAACAACTTTTCATTTCTTCCTCTTCTTGGATTTCCATCTCTTAATTCCTGTAGGTGAACCTTAATAAAAGGCTCCACTTCAACCCTATTATGTAAAGTATAGAGACAAGCTTTCTCCCATTCACCTCGATTTACCGATGATGGAATGCCGACAGATAGTCCTTTTGACTCAATGTTTGTAGTCTTTGGTAACCCAATCGCTTCCGCGGTGGACAAATATTCGGAGCAAAATTCAACTAATTCCTCCGCTATGTAGCTTTCTACTATACATTCTTCCGGCCTATTTCGGTTCTTGACATAACCCTTTAAAACCTTCATGTACTTTTCAAAAGTATACATCCATCTCAAGTACACCAGTTCACATAGCTTCACTTTCCAGACTAAGTGCACCGTTAGATAAATCATTATGTCAAAAAATGAGAGTGGAAAGTACTTCTCAAGCAAGCACAATGTCTTAACCAACTCTGATTGTAGCAAATCTAGTGTAAATGGATCAATTACCTTGGAGTATATCGAATTGAAAAATGAGCATAATTTGGTAATTGCGAATCTCACATCCTTCGTTAAAACTCCTCGCAAGGCAAGCGGTAATAACTGTTGCATCAAGATATGGCAATCATGTGTTTTCATTCCAACCAACCTCAGATCCTTCATAGACACCAACCTTTTGAAGTTGGAAGAATACCCGTTGGGCACTTTTATCGAAGTGAACCACTCATAAAACTTTTTTTTTCTTGTCTTGACAATGTGTACTTTACCGGTGGTAAGTAAGTGGCATTCCCTCTTTTCGTAGGGATCAAGTTAAGTCTAATCTTCAAATCCTTAAGATCCAACCGTGCCTTTTCACCATTTTTGCTCTTATTAGGAATGTCAAGCAACGTGCCCACTATTGATTCACAAACATTTTTCTCAATATGCATCACATCCAAACAATGTCTTCCAATATGAAAGTTCGTAGAAGATTGACCGCTTTTTCCAAGGTCCATTAACCACCGGATCCTTGTTACTCCGTTTTCTTTTGCCGAGCACCACTTTCAAATCCTTAACCATCTCGAAAAGGGAGGGATTATTTCTTCCATATTACCATCGAAAGCCTTTTTTTGTTCGCGATATCGATGATTTTTTTGTAAGAATCTCCTATGACCAAAGTAAACGGTTTTCTTACCATTTTTCAACCAGATGGAAGATGTTTCTTTCATACAAATGGAACAACTGATAGAACTCTTTACTGAATAACCAGATAGGTTATCATAAGCGGGAAAGTCATTAATTGTCCACATCAACATTGCATGGAGTGTGAATGTCTCTTGATGGTAAACATCTCTAACTTCGATCCCCTTTTCCCATAAGCTCTTTAAATTATCGATTAGCGGTGCCAAGTACACATCAATGTCATTCCCTGGTTGTTGAGGACCAGATATCAATAAAGTCAACATCAAGAACTTTCGCTTTATGCTCAACTTCGGAGGGAGATTGTAATTGACAAATATGAAGGGCCAAGTACTATGCCTACTACTCACATTACCATGTGGGTTCATTTCATCCGCTGACAAACCAAAATGTAGATTCCGTGGTTTTGCACTAAATTCAGGATGATCGGCATCAAAGGTATTCTATTGTGGTGCATCGGCTGGATGTCTAAGCATGCCATCTTCAACATGTTTATCATGGTGCCAAGTCAAATTCTTGGCATGATCGGCATTATGGAATAAACGCCGCAAACGCGGCGCTGGAGGAATGTATCATAACACCTTTGCCGGCACTCCTTTGCTATCATTCGTTGGTTTTTTTCCCTTCTTCCATCTTGACCCCTTACAAATCGGGCATTCATCCAAATCCTCATACCCATTTCGGTAAAGCGCGCAATCATTTGAAAATGCATGAATTTTTTCATATTCCATTCCCAAAGTGCTCAACGTCTTCTTAGCTTCGTACATACTAGTCGATATTTTATTATCAACCAATAGAACCTCTCTTAGAAATTCTAAAAGAGCCGTGAAATTAGAATTTGTCCACCCTCCCGAAGCCTTCATGTTCCATAATTTGACCAATGCGAACAATTTCGTATATTTACTATACCCATCATACAAGGGCAACTCGGCATCATTTATCATTGTATCAAATAACTCCGGACGATGCACAAATTGTTATTCCAAATCATTAACCATATCAAACAAATTATCTCCTACATCTTCCTCAACAATAGGTTCTTTTCCATTGTTCTTCGATGTTGGATTCAAACACATTTCATCGTGTAAATACCATGTTTGGTACGAACAAATAATCCCATGGGCAAGCAAATGTCTTCTAACTTCATCAACTAAATGAGATCTATGATTTCCACAATCCACACAAGGACATCGAATCTTATCATTCTTCATGTGAGTTTTGGCAAAGGACAAAAATTCTTCAACACCATCTCAATATTTTCTAGTCAATCTATTAGCCCACATCCATTTTCGATCCATTTCTAAGAACCCGACCTAAATCGAAATTAAAGATCATACAATTCATTCAATAATCAAGATTTTTCCATTTAATATACAACATAATAAGCTTTCGAAATAATTTAACAAATCATACTTAAAAAAAAAAAGAGAGAGAGAATTTACCATTTTAGATATCTACAATAATTTATCGATAAAAATTAAATAACTCAAAAGAAGCGTAAGTAATAATCACTACTTACAAATAATTACTATAAGAGAGTGTTGGTTTAGTGGACCGTGACAGTAGAGGAGATGTGGTTTTCGCAGGCCTTTGTAATGTTTTTCACAGCTGCGGAATAGTTTTGTTAGATAAAAAAGAGAGCAGCTGGTATAGGGTTAATAAAAATCCGGAGGATTACACGACGGTTATACGATAATCGTCGTGTAAAACGAATGATTAAACAATAGTTCTTTTAGGACCGTCGTGTAAATATGAGATTACAAAACGGTCCTAAAGGATCGTCGTGTAATCCCCAGCCTGGGGCCTTACACGATGGTTCTGAGGACCGTCGTGTAACTAGGGATTACACGACGATCCTCCCCGGTTCGGGGTTTACACGATGGTTCTCAGGACTGTCGTGTAAAGGGTTTACATGACGATCCTGAGGACCGTCGTGTAATCACGATGGATTACATGACGGTTCTCATAGAACTTTCGTGTAATCCCCCAAGGTTACACGACGGTTCTCATAGAACCGTCGTGTAATCCTCCGGTTGCACAACAATTACTTAAACCGTTGTGTAATCCGAAGATTACATGATTGTTTTGTTTTAATCATTGTGTATTCCTCTGTTTACATGACGGTGTTGTGAAACCGTCGTGTAATCCACTTTTTGTAGTAATGTCATCATGTGCATCCTCATTATATAAACCATCTGATTTAAAATCAATGGTTAAAAAAACGACTGTATCGGTGGAGACTCATAAATATGCTAACTTATAATTATTTAGTAATTAATAGAATGAAGCTCAATGGAAATATTTGCCCCTTTGCAAACGTTTATACAAATATCTTAAATGAAGCCACGTGCGTGCCTTGTATGTGAATGTGATTAATATATATATATATATATTGAGGGGTCAAAATGTGAGTGTATGCACATGATATATTTGTATTATATAAATATTATATAAATGAAATCAGAAGAAATTGAAAGCCGGGCTCCATATGTTCAAATAGTTGTTATAAATTTATGTTCAATATATAGTTGTTATTCAACACAATTTATTAAGGCCCCCTTTGGAGCTCCCACTCGGACTGGTCATTCATAGTTCATTCCCAATTGAATGCCTTTGGGAAATTGGTTCAGCTTGAACCTTTGTCTGATCCGTTATACAGTAAACCCAAATGGGTTTACTGTTCACCCGAAGCTCTCAGAGTTGTCTCAGCCGACCCCCCCTGCGACCCCCCCTGCGAGCGAATCTCTGCCTCCACCTGCTCGCGAATCTGCCTCCGCCTGGTCGCGAATCTCGGCCTCCTCCATTCGGGCGCCCATGTGCTACTGTCAGTGGCCGTAGCGCTGCTTCATCCATCCCATCCCCCAGCGAGCAGGTTGCAGTCGCGTAGGTTTGTGAAATCGCGTTCTCTCTCGACGGGATTTAGTGCAGACGAACCTCGGCCACAAGGCAGGCAGCAGATGAGGCGCCCTTTGAGGAGGACCAAGCGACGTCGAAATTGCCCTTGCCCGATTACCCACTATTTCCAAGTTCGGAAACCACGTAATCGGCCCGTTAAGTCGTGCCCTAGTCCGATTTCGGCCACCGTATACTCATCCTGCGGCTCCAATTCGGTAACACTTGTATACTTCCATCCTCTAATGCTTAAACTTGCTTATGTTCATCATTGATTAGTTGACATTAT
Organism: Ficus microcarpa; assembly: GCA_025413485.1. Taxonomy (NCBI): domain Eukaryota; kingdom Viridiplantae; phylum Streptophyta; class Magnoliopsida; order Rosales; family Moraceae; genus Ficus; species Ficus microcarpa. The sequence goes on from JAINRI010000658.1 coordinate 45,787, forward strand.
TTTCAATTCCCATCGCCCAATATGTATATTTGAATGCTCCCTTTTGCCTGTTCGGACCCCCCTTCGCTGTTCCTATCTCTCTCGACTGTCGCTCTATTAGCTCGTATTCGAGTTTTGAATATGATGTGTGTTATGTAAACTCTTCATTTTTGTCGTTTTTTTCGGCAACCCATTTGTGTTTGAGATGTTTGTTGCCGTTTGTGTGTGTTTTGCTATGTATGCAGGGTTTATGTATGACTTGCAGTTAGTAAATTTTTTTCGGTAATATGATGCTTTCGTTTCAATATGGGTTAGTTACTTAATTTTGCTATGTTTTGCCCACTTTGTGAATTCGAATTGCATTCTGCATGAAACAGGGCAACAATTTTTATTTTGTTTGTTTGAGTTGAACTTCTCCCTTTTAACTGTTACGTAATAGTTCTTTACGAGGTAGGGGAAAATCAGCCGAAACTCCACTTTGGCTGAATTTAATGCATCTCCCAGCTTTTATATACATATGTAGGTCCATCCCAACTAGTTTGTATTGTGTTTAACAGGTTCTAGGGTGTTTTTGGCGAGTCGAGGTCGGTTTTGACTAGTTTCGGGCCGAAACTAGTCAAACTTTAGAATATTTTTACTTTCGCTGATTGTTAAGATCCAACCATCTTTGTTGCCCATTTTTAAGTCCATCCCCATGATTCATAACAGGTTTGCCAGTTTCTATGGTGTTTTTTGCGAGTCGAGGTCGGGTTTGACTAGTTTCTGGCCGAAACTAGTCAAACTATCATATTTTTTATTTTACCATTGGCTGATTTTTAAGCTCCAACGACAATTGTTATGCATTTTTTTGTCCATCCCCATGATTCATAACAGGTTTGTCACTTTCGGTGGTGTTTTTTGCTAGTTCGAGTCCGTTTCAACTAGTTTCGGGCCGAAACTAGTCGAAATTGCATATTTTCCGACGTTGGCAGTTTTTGTTGCTTCCACTAGCTCTAAAATGAACATTTAGGTATGCTAGAATCAATTCATAAGCCAAAAATTCAAGTTTTTAAGTTTTTTGCTAGTTAGAGTCCGTTTCGACTAGTTTCGGCCCGAAACTAGTCGAAATTGCATATTTTCCGATGTAGGCAGCTTTTGTTGCTTCCAGTAGCTTTATAATGAATATTTAGGTATGCTAGACTCAATTCATAAGCCAAAAACTCAAGTTTTTAAGTTTTTTGCTAGTTAGAGTCCGTTTCGACTAGTTTCGGCCCGAAACTAGTCGAAATTGCATATTTTCCGACGTAGGCAGTTTTTGTTGCTTCCAGTAGCTTTAGAATGAATATCTAGGTATGATAGACTCAATTCATAAGCCAAAAACTCAAGTTTTTAAGTTTTTTGCTAGTTAAAGTCCGTTTCGAATGGTTTCGGCCCGAAACTAGTCGAAATTGCATATTTTCCGACGTAGGCAGTTTTTATTGCTTCCAGTAGCTTTAGAATGAATATTTAGGTATGCTAGACTCAATTCATAAGCCAAAAACTCAAGTTTTTAAGTTTTTTGCTAGTTAGAGTCCGTTTCGACTAGTTTCGGCCCGAAACTAGTCGAAATTGCATATTTTCGGACGTAGGCAGTTTTTGTTGCTTCCACTAGCTTTAAAATGAACATTTAGGTATGCTAGAATCAATTCATAAGCCAAAAACTCAAGTTCTTAAGTTTTTTGCATTTTCGAGTCCGTTTCGACTAGTTTCGGGCCGAAACTAGTCGAAATTGCATATTTTGCGACGTAGGCAGTTTTTGTTGCTTCCATTAGCTTTAAAATGAACATTTAGGTATGCTAGAATCAATTCATAAGGCAAAAGCCCAAGTTTTTAAGTTTTTTGCTAGTTAGAGTCCGTTTCGACTAGTTTCGGGCCGAAACTAGTCGAAATTGCATACTTTGCGACGTAGGCAGTTTTCATTGCTTTCATTAGCTTTAGAATGAACACTTAGGTATGCTAGAATCAATTCATAAGGCAAAAGCCCAAGTTTTTAAGTTTTTTGCTAGTTAGAGTCCGTTTCGACTAGTTTCGGGCCGAAACTAGTCGAAATTGCATACTTTGCGATGTAGGCAGTTTTTGTTGCTTCCAGTAGCTTTAGAATGAACATTTAGGTATGCTAGAATCAATTCATAAGGCAAAAGCCCAAGTTTTTAAGTTTTTTGCTAGTTAGAGTCCGTTTCGACGAGTTTCGGGCCGAAACTAGTCGAAATTGCATATTTTCCGACGTAGGCAGTTTTTGTTGCTTCTAGTAGCTTTATAATGAATATTTAGGTATGCTAGACTCAATTCATAAGCCAAAAACTCAAGTTTTTAAGTTTTTTGCTAGTTAGAGTCCGTTTCGACTAGTTTCGGCCCGAAACTAGTCGAAATTGCATATTTTCCGATGTAGGTAGATTTTGTTGCTTCCAGTAGCTTTAGAATGAATATTTAGGTAGCTAGACTCAATTCATAAGCCAAAAACTCAAGTTTTTAAGTTTTTTGCTAGTTAGAGTCCGTTTCGACTAGTTTCGGCCCGAAACTAGTCGAAATTGCATATTTTCCGATGTAGGCGGTTTTTGTTGCTTCCAGTAGCTTTATAATGAATATTTAGGTATGCTAGCCTCAATTCATAAGCCAAAAACTCAAGTTTTTAAGTTTTTTGCTAGTTAGAGTCCGTTTCGACTAGTTTCGGCCCGAAACTAGTCGAAATTGCATATTTTCCGACGTAGGCAGTTTTTGTTGCTTCCAGTAGCTTTAGAATGAATATTTAGGAATGATAGACTCAATTCATAAGCCAAAAACTCAAGTTTTTAAGTTTTTTGCTAGTTAGAGTCCGTTTCGAATGGTTTCGGCCCGAAACTAGTCGAAATTGCATATTTTCCGACGTAGGCAGTTTTTGTTGCTTCCAGTAGCTTTAAAATGAACATTTAGGTATGCTAGAATCAATTCATAAGCCAAAAACTCAAGTTCTTTAGTTTTTTGCATTTTCGAGTCCGTTTCGACTAGTTTCGGGCCGAAACTAGTCGAAATTGCATATTTTCCGACGTAGGCAGTTTTTGTTGCTTCCAGTAGCTTTAGAATGAATATTTAGGTATGCTAGACTCAATTCATAAGCCAAAAACTCAAGTTTTTAAGTTTTTTGCTAGTTAGAGTCCGTTTCGACTAGTTTCGGGCCGAAACTAGTCGAAATTGCATATTTTCGGACGTAGGCAGTTTTTGTTGCTTCCAGTAGCTTTAGAATGAACATTTAGGTATGCTAGCCTCAATTCATAAGCAAAAACCCAAGTTTTTAAGTTTTTTGCTAGTTAGAGTCCGTTTCGACTAGTTTCGGCCGAAACTAGTCGAAATTGCATATTTTCCGACGTAGGCAGTTTTTGTTGCTTCCAGTAGCTTTAGAATGAATATTTAGGTATGCTAGACTCAATTCATAAGCCAAAAACTCAAGTTTTTAAGTTTTTTGCTAGTTAGAGTCCGTTTCGACTAGTTTCGGGCCGAAACTAGTCGAAATTGCATATTTTCCGACGTAGGCAGTTTTTGTTGCTTCCAGTAGCTTTAGAATGAATATTTAGGTATGCTAGACTCAATTCATAAGCCAAAAACTCAAGTTTTTAAGTTTTTTGCTAGTTAGAGTCCGTTTCGACTAGTTTCGGCCCGAAACTAGTCGAAATTGCATATTTTCCGACGTAGGCAGTTTTTGTTGCTTCCAGTAGCTTTATAATGAATATTTAGGTATGCTAGACTCAATTCATAAGCCAAAAACTCAAGTTTTTAAGTTTTTTGCTAGTTAGAGTCCGTTTCGACTAGTTTCGGCCCGAAACTAGTCGAAATTGCATATTTTCCGATGTAGGCAGTTTTTGTTGCTTCCAGTAGCTTTATAATGAATATTTAGGTATGCTAGACTCAATTCATAAGCCAAAAACTCAAGTTTTTAAGTTTTTTGCTAGTTAGAGTCCGTTTCGACTAGTTTCGGCCCGAAACTAGTCGAAATTGCATATTTTCCGACGTAGGCAGTTTTTGTTGCTTCCAGTAGCTTTAGAATGAATATTTAGGTATGCTAGACTCAATTCATAAGCCAAAAACTCAAGTTTTTAAGTTTTTTGCTAGTTAGAGTCCGTTTCGAATGGTTTCGGCCCGAAACTAGTCGAAATTGCATATTTTCCGACGTAGGCAGTTTTTGTTGCTTCCAGTAGCTTTAGAATGAATATTTAGGTATGCTAGACTCAATTCATAAGCCAAAAACTCAAGTTTTTAAGTTTTTTGCTAGTTAGAGTCCGTTTCGACTAGTTTCGGGCCGAAACTAGTCGAAATTGCATATTTTCGACGTAGGCAGTTTTTGTTGCTTCCACTAGCTTTAAAATGAACATTTAGGTATGCTAGAATCAATTCATAAGCCAAAAACTCAAGTTCTTAAGTTTTTTGCTTTTTAGAGTCCGTTTCGACTAGTTTCGGGCCGAAACTAGTCGAAATTGCATATTTTGCGACGTAGGCAGTTTTTGTTGCTTCCATTAGCTTTAAATGAACATTTAGGTATGCTAGAATCAATTCATAAGCAAAAGCCCAAGTTTTTAAGTTTTTTGCTAGTTAGAGTCCGTTTCGACTAGTTTCGGGCCGAAACTAGTCGAAAATGCATACTTTGCGACGTAGGCAGTTTTCGTTGCTTTCATTAGCTTTAGAATGAACACTTAGGTATGCTAGAATCAATTCATAAGGCAAAAGCCCAAGTTTTTAAGTTTTTTGCTAGTTAGAGTCCGTTTCGACTAGTTTCGGGCCGAAACTAGTCGAAATTGCATACTTTGCGACGTAGGCAGTTCTTGTTGCTTCCATTAGCTTTAGAATGAACATTTAGGTATGCTAGAATCAATTCATAAGGCAAAAGCCCAAGTTTTTAAGTTTTTTGCTAGTTAGAGTCCGTTTCGACTAGTTTCGGGCCGAAACTAGTCGAAATTGCATACTTTGCGACGTAGGCAGTTTTTGTTGCTTCCAGTAGCTTTAGAATGAACATTTAGGTATGCTAGAATCAATTCATAAGGCAAAAGCCCAAGTTTTTAAGTTTTTTGCTAGTTAGAGTCCGTTTCGACTAGTTTCGGGCCGAAACTAGTCGAAATTGCATATTTTGCGACGTAGGCAGTTTTTGTTGCTTCCATTAGCTTTAGAATGAACATTTAGGTATGCTAGAATCAATTCATAAGGCAAAAGCCCAAGTTTTTAAGTTTTTTGCTAGTTAGAGTCCGTTTCGACTAGTTTCGGGCCGAAACTAGTCGAAATTGCATATTTTGCGACGTAGGCAGTTTTTGTTTCTTCCATTAGCTTTAGAATGAACATTTAGGTATGCTAGAATCAATTCATAAGGCAAAAGCCCAAGTTTTTAAGTTTTTTGCTAGTTAGAGTCCGTTTCGACTAGTTTCGGGCCGAAACTAGTCGAAATTGCATACTTTGCGACGTAGGCAGTTTTCGTTGCTTTCATTAGCTTTAGAATGAACACTTAGGTATGCTAGAATCAATTCATAAGGCAAAAGCCCAAGTTTTTAAGTTTTTTGCTAGTTAGAGTCCGTTTCGACTAGTTTCGGGCCGAAACTAGTCGAAATTGCATATTTTGCGACGTAGGCAGTTTTTGTTCCTTCCATTAGCTTTAGAATGAACATTTAGGTATGCTAGAATCAATTCATAAGGCAAAAGCCCAAGTTTTTAAGTTTTTTGCTAGTTAGAGTCCGTTTCGACTAGTTTCGGGCCGAAACTAGTCGAAATTGCATATTTTCCGATGTAGGCAGTTTTTGTTGCTTCCATTAGCTTTAGAATGAACATTTAGGTATGCTAGAATCAATTCATAAGGCAAAAGCCCAAGTTTTTAAGTTTTTTGCTAGTTAGAGTCCGTTTCGACTAGTTTCGGGCCGAAACTAGTCGAAATTGCATATTTTCCGATGTAGGCAGTTTTTGTTGCTTCCAGTAGTTTTATAATGAATATTTAGGTATGCTAGACTCAATTCATAAGCCAAAAACTCAAGTTTTTAAGTTTTTTGCTAGTTAGAGTCTGTTTCGACTAGTTTCGGCCCGAAACTAGTCGAAATTGCATATTTTCCGACGTAGGCAGTTTTTGTTGCTTCCAGTAGCTTTAGAATGAATATTTAGGTATGCTAGACTCAATTCATATGCCAAAAACTCAAGTTCTTAAGTTTTTTGCATTTTCGAGTCCGTTTCGACTAGTTTCGGGCCGAAACTAGTCGAAATTGCATATTTTGCGACGTAGGCAGTTTTTGTTGCTTCCATTAGCTTTAGAATGAACATTTAGGTATGCTAGAATCAATTCATAAGGCAAAAGCCCAAGTTTTTAAGTTTTTTGCTAGTTAGAGTCCGTTTCGACTAGTTTCGGGCCGAAACTAGTCGAAATTGCATACTTTGCGACGTAGGCAGTTTTTGTTGCTTCCAGTAGCTTTAGAATGAACATTTAGGTATGCTAGAATCAATTCATAAGGCAAAAGCCCAAGTTTTTAAGTTTTTTGCTAGTTAGAGTCCGTTTCGACTAGTTTCGGGCCGAAACTAGTCAAAATTGAATATTTTGCGACGTAGGCAGTTTTTGTTGCTTCCAGTAGCTTTATAATGAATATTTAGGTATGCTAGACTCAATTCATAAGCCAAAAACTCAAGTTTTTAAGTTTTTTGCTAGTTAGAGTCCGTTTCGACTAGTTTCGGCCCGAAACTAGTCGAAATTGCATATTTTCCGATTTAGGCAGTTTTTGTTGCTTCCAGTAGCTTTAGAATGAATATTTAGGTATGCTAGACTCAATTCATAAGCCGAAAGCCCATGTTTTTAAGTTTTTTGCTAGTTAGAGTCCGTTTCGACTAGTTTCGGCCCGAAACTAGTCGAAATTGCATATTTTCCGACGTAGGCAGTTTTTGTTGCTTCCAGTAGCTTTAGAATGAATATTTAGGTATGCTAGACTCAATTCATAAGCCAAAAACTCAGGTTTTTAAGTTTTTTGCTAGTTAGAGTCCGTTTCGACTAGTTTCGGCCCGAAACTAGTCGAAATTGCATATTTTCCGACGTAGGCAGTTTTTGTTGCTTCCAGTAGCTTTAGAATGAATATTTAGGTATGCTAGACTCAATTCATAAGCCAAAAACTCAAGTTTTTTAAGTTTTTTGCTAGTTAGAGTCCGTTTCGAATGGTTTCGGCCCGAAACTAGTCGAAATTGCATATTTTCCGACGTAGGCAGTTTTTGTTGCTTCCAGTAGCTTTAGAATGAATATTTAGGTATGCTAGACTCAATTCATAAGCCAAAAACTCAAGTTCTTAAGTTTTTTGCATTTTCGAGTCCGTTTCGAATAGTTTCGGGCCGAAACTAGTCGAAATTGCATATTTTGCGACGTAGGCAGTTTTTGTTGCTTCCATTAGCTTTAAAATGAACATTTAGGTATGCTAGAATCAATTCATAAGGCAAAAGCCCAAGTTTTTAAGTTTTTTGCTAGTTAGAGTCCGTTTGGACTAGTTTCTGGCCGAAACTAGTCGAAATTGCATATTTTCCGACGTAGGCAGTTTTTGTTGCTTCCAGTAGCTTTAGAATGAATATTTAGGTTTGCTAGACTCAATTCATAAGCCAAAAACTCAAGTTTTTAAGTTTTTTGCAAATTCGAGTCCGTTTCGACTAGTTTCGGGCCGAAACTAGTCGAATCTGCATATTTTCCGTTGTAGGCAGTTTTGAAAGCGTCCACTAGCTTCGTTATGCACATTTAGGTTTGCTATAGTGATTTACAAAGTGAAACGACCCTTTTTCTAGGTTTTTTGCGATTTCGAGTCCGTTCCGACTACTTTCGGGCCGAAACTAGTCGAAATTGCATATCTTTCCACCAAACCTGTTTTTGTTGCCTCTCCAAGCTTGTTTATGCATTTTTAGGTCTGCTCATGTGATTTCCAACGTCTTTTAGACTTTCATCGTGAGTTTTAGCAGTTTTTTGTCCATTTCGACTAGTTTCGGCCCGAAACTAGTCGAATTTGCATATCTTTCAACAGATGGCAGTTTTTAAACCTTCCATTAGCCTCGTTAAGCATATTTAGGTGTGCTACAGTCAATTCGTAAGTGAAACGCTGGGTTTTTTCAGTTTTTTTCAGTTTTCGAGTCCGTTTCGACTAGTTTCGGGCATAAACTAGTCGAAATTGCATATTTCCCATCTTTTTCAGTTTTCGAACCCTCCCTTTGCTTGCTTATGCATATTTAGGTATGCTAGAATGGTTTACAAAGTGTTTAGGTTCATTTTCTCAGTTTTTTGCAACTTCGAGTCCGTTTCGACTAGTTTTGGGCCGAAACTAGTCGAATCTGCATATTTCCCATTGTAGGCAGTTTTGAAAGCATCCACTAGCTTCGTTATGCACATTTAGGTTTGCTATAGTGATTTACAAAGTGAAACGACCCTTTTTCTAAGTTTTTTGCGATTTCGAGTCCGTTCCGACTACTTTCGGGCCGAAACTAGTCGAAATTGCATATCTTTCCACCAAACCTGTTTTTGTTGCCTCTCCAAGCTTGTTTATGCATTTTTAGGTCTGCTCATGTGATTTCCAACGTCTTTTAGACTTTCATCGTGAGTTTTAGCAGTTTTTTGTCCATTTCGACTAGTTTCGGCCCGAAACTAGTCGAATTTGCATATCTTTCAACAGATGGCAGTTTTTAAACCTTCCATTAGCTTCGTTAAGCATATTTAGGTATGCTACAGTCAATTCGTAAGTGAAACGCTGGGTTTTTTCAGTTTTTTTTCAGTTTTCGAGTTCGTTTCGACTAGTTTTGGGCATAAACTAGTCGAAATTGCATATTTCCCGTCTTTTTCAGTTTTCGAACCCTCCCTTTGCTTGCTTATGCATATTTAGGTATGCTAGAATGGTTTACAAAGTGTTTAGGTTCATTTTCTCAGTTTTTTGCAACTTCGAGTCCGTTTCGACTAGTTTCGGGCCGAAACTAGTCGAAATTGCATATTTCCCGTCTTTTTCAGTTTTGAAACGTTCCCTTAGCTTCCTTATGCATTTTTAGGTCTGCTAGAATGGTTTACAAATTGTGTTGGTTCATTTTTTCAGTTTTTTGCTGTTTTTCGGCCGTTTCGACTAGTTTCGGGCCGAAAGTAGTCGAATTTGTTTATCTTTCCACCTAACCTGTTTTTGTTGCTTCTCCAAGCTTTCTTATGCATATTTGGGGCTGCTTACGTGATTTGCAATGTGGTTTAGACGTTCGTCGTTTTTCTTTACAGTTTTTCTTCCGTTTCGACTAGTTTCGGCCCGAAACTATTCAAATTTGCATATCTTTCCACATAAACTTACATATATGTGAAGTTTAGCTGTTTTCAATGCTTCTCCATACTTTGTTATGCATATTTAGGTTCAGCTACGTGATTTCCATACTGTTTGACAGGTCCTTTGCTGAATTTTTGGTAGTTCGAGGTTCGTTTTGATTTTTTTTCCCATGTTGGCAATGATGTAAACAACAGACGCTTTTTTCTTGTAATATAATATGTCTGGTGAGTTGGCAACTCGATATTTCATGTCAGTTACCGGTATATAATAACATGGTCTGTCTCCCATGGTTTATATGCCTTGGAAGCTGTATATGTATCGGGCCTATGCTGACATGCCACATATCATATATGTCAAACGCTTTATACTGAGCCAACACATATTCCTTATCAATTGTTGGTTTTTGTTGAAGTCTTTCTCTTTGTTTTTGTTATCGTGATAACAAGGAAATGCCTCGAAAAGGATCGGGTGAGAGCTACGTATGGACTGCGGAGAAAGAAAAAAGATTTCTCGACTGCCTTGACGACTACAATGCCACCAGTGGCGGTAAACCCCCCCCCCCCCAAAGCAACCTTAGAAATATGGGCAACTCAGTTTAACGCCGAGTTTGGCGGAGTCCTGCTTTCGCTTCAACTCTATCTCAAAAGAAAGAGCGGATGAAGAAAATTTATAGTGGCTGGAAGGTCTTGCAAGCACGGACAGGCATGGGTTACGATCCAACAACGGATCGGGTCATCTGCTCTGACGATGCGTGGCAGAGCTTTATTCGTGTAAGCGTCCCCTAAACTATGTCTCTTTATGTTATTATATTTGATAACCCGCTTTTCGTATTGACTAATTGTGTCGTCTGTGATAATATATTCTGAATTTTTATATACAGCTTCATCCAGAATGCAAACATCTCAGGCACGAGGGACTCCGGCACAAAGAGATGTATTATAATATTTTTGAGAAAAAGCATGCTGCAGGTGCATCGGGGTATGGGTCCGTAACGATGTCGGATGAAACAGGGTCGTTTTTCGATTTCGACGCCTCTATGGATAACTCGGCATATCACCCAGATATACAAGAGGATTTCTATCCGACCCCAAGCACGCGCCGAATGAACGGCATGAGGGTGGGTGACGATGCAGGTCCATCCCGGTCTGGGCGAAGTTCTGGAAAGCGGAAGTTAAGAGACGAGGCGGACGAGATGACGTGCCTGGCGATGAAGGAAATTGTAGATCATTTCCGTGGTGGCGGCGGATCGGGATCAAGTCAGGGGCAGTTAGACGAAACGGATCACATGATGGCGTGTATAAACATCATGACCGATATGGGTATTCCACCTAAGGATCGGGTTAAAATGTGGCACTACCTCGAACCGCGTCCGCTTCGCCAAAGGACCTTCCAACAGCTGTCTGAGGAGGATAGGCAGGAATTAATTGCCAGTGTTGTGCACCCCGATCCACCACCGGGCCATTGATTTGTTTGCTTTAGGATTAAGTTTTTTTTTTTTTTCCGCGACTGTTTTTTTTTATTTTTCGCATACTAACGACATACTTGAAATTAATTTTATTGCGGTATCAAAACGTATTTCTTATGCAGCCACATTGTATGCGTTAGTGTTATTGCAATTGTCTTATCTGTTAACAAAATAGCTTCGTTCTCGGCATATGTTGATACCCACTAGTCGAGTACAATCGGCTAATCCATTAAATTTTTTGCTAATATTTACATCATAACAGGTACAATTTTGATTATATACGATAGTGCAACCGGCGTATCGAAATGAACGAGGGTAGTTCGGGATCGGAACAGGACGAAGAGCCCGTGTTAACAAGGCGAGATCGTCGCGGACATAACAGATGGATTATGAAGGCAGTGGTAGCTGCGGCATCAAGACTACGTACCAGGCGGCGAAGAGATCCATAACCCATGCATAATTCACGGCTAACTGGAAGCGAGCGGGTGGAGGAGGTATTGAATGGGCATGAAGGAATAATTACGGGCTTGATAAGTATGAAAGCATCTACATTCAGAGCCTTGAGTAACCTACTATCGGAACGGGGGTTATTGGCGCCAACTACAAACATGAACGTGAATGAGCAATTGTTCATTTTCCTGACCATATGTTCACAAGGCGCCACGAACGGGCACACATCGTATCTGTACCAGCATTCGGGAGAGACAACTTCCCGTTGGTTTTCCACTGTGTTGCAGGTAATTTGTTCGCTGAAAGACGAATTCATAACGCAACCCGACTACACGACAATCCAACCATTGATTTTGGAGAACGCGGACAAATATAGGCCATTGTTCAATGTATGTGACCTACATAACCAAAGCAATATATCGCACAAGATTTATTAAAGTGATATAAATTACGAAGTAATTCTTTCGCAAAATGTATGCAGGGTTGTATTGGCGCCATCGATGGCACCCACATTCCTTGCGTCCCGGAGACCGAGAATGCTGAAGCGTGGATAAATCGGAAAGGATTTCCCTCACAGAATATACTGGCAGCATGTTTGTTTGACATGAAATTCACATACATGTTGGCCGGGTACGAGGGATGCTGTCATGATGCAAGAATGCTAGAATCGGCTATGGCGTTCCATGGATTCCCAAAACCTCCACCTGATAACTAGAATTAGCTGATTTGTGGGATTATTTACATACAATAACGGTAATAACAAATATTGTTGTTGTTCACTTTTTTCGTGGCATGTTGCATTTGCAGGTGCATTTTACTTGGTAGACTCGGGATTTGCTAATAAGGATTGTTTCCTAAGCCCATATAGACGAGAGACGTATCATTTACCGGAATATCGAAGACGTCACGTCGGGCTACGCAACAGGAGGGAAGTTTTCAACTATACCCACTCATCGCTGCGTAATTGTATTGAGCGAACATTTGGGGTATGGAAAGCGCGCTTTAAAATACTTCAAAACATGAACAGCTATCCCATGCATAAACAAAAAATGATCCCCGTGGCGTGTGCGATTCTCCACAATTTCATACGGACGGTGCAGGTTGGGGATCCTTTACTTGAAGAATATGACGTAGATTGTGTGCCGATTCGGGGATATGTCGATGTTAACGCGGATTACGTGTTAGGCGAGGGGATCGATGGGGCTGGCCCAAGCACAGGAACGCAGCCTCATGACGAGAGTAGAGGTGCCATGAATCACATGAGAGATATGATAGCTGATGAAATGTGGGAAAGATATCAATCATACCCATGGTATAAAACAACGTAAAAGCATGACTCAATTCCAATGTAATTGCGCGACTTCTTTGTAGAATTTAGACAGGTCATTGTATTTTGTATATTTTTTCACTGATTGGGAGTGGCTGAATTTATGTTGATGTATTTTACAGTTTTTGGGAAAAAATCTCTTACGTTTGCCCGGTTTTAGTAATTGAACGAATTTGCATATTTATATTCTTCTTTTAGTGATAAACTTTTGGTGGAGTAGTTTGAGTTGAGATTTTTAAGCTTCTTTCAATAGTAAATTTTTGGGTATTTTCAGTAAAAACAAAAAAATTCAATGGAAAAAGACATTAGTTTTTAAGGAAAATGACAAATACCACTTTGATCTGAATGGTTTGAACCATTCAACCATACACCCCCAATAGAATGTTAAGGGGGGGATCGATGGAGTAGTTTGAGTTGAGATTTTTAAGTTTGAATAGTAAATCTTTTTGAATTTTCAGAAAAGGCAAAAAATTTTTTGGGGAAAAGACAAAAACTTTTTGGGAAAAAAAATAAAAAAATTTTTATAAATTAAGGATGGTTGGTGGTGTAGTTTGAGTTGAGATTTTTAAGTTTCAATAGTCATTAATTTTTGTATTTTCAGAAAAGACAAATAACTTTGTGGGAAAAAGACAAAAACTTTTTGGGAAAAAGAAAAAAAAAATTTATTAAATTAAGGGTGGTTGGTGGCGTAGTTTGAGTTGAGATTTTTAAGTTTCAATAGTCCATAATTTTTGTATTTTCAGAAAAGACAAAAAACATTTTGGGATAAAGACAAAAAAAAGTTTGATTTCAGTTTTTTAAGTTGGTGTGCCAAAAAAATTTATTAAGCTCAGATTTGTATCATCCAAACAAGGCCCTTATTTTTTTTAAACTTTTCAACTCAAACTTTTTTACCAAACACTAAACTCAACTCAAACTTTTCAACTCAAACTTTTTTACCAACACTAAACTCAACTCAAACTTTTCAACTCAAACTTTTTACCAAACACTCATCTTTTAAACTCAACTTATCTTTACTCATTTTAAACTTCAAACTACCAACTTAAACTCTTCTACCAAACTCCCCCTAAGACTAATTATTAAACATATTAAACTGTAGAAACGATTTTTACAACTGTTATAAATAGATATATAAATATAGATATATATCGCAGTCTTATATTTTATACAAATATATATTCACATAACATTAATATCTTGTTTGACTATTAATTTAAATTTAAAATTTTCATATCAGTTTTTATTTTTTTCTGAAATTTTTTTTTGTTTTTTCTAAAAAAATTTTTGTCTTTTCTGAAAAGTCAACACAAATTTACTATTGAAATTTAAAATTTTCAACTCAAACTCATTCACTAAACGGATCCTAATAATTGATTAGAGCTTAGTATCAATACAGAATCTTAGGGTTAGTTTGGTGAATGGGTTTGAGTTGAAAATTTTAAGCTTTAATAATAATTTTTATTAACTTTTTAGAAAAGATAAAAAACTTTTTCAATAAAGATAAAAAAAAATTTTTCAGAAAAAGAAAAAAAAATGATTTATATTGAGTTGAACTCAAATACCAAATTAACCTTTAAATATTTACGGACACCACCTGGCTAGACAACTCACTATTTACTGGCATACATGACTAGCTGTTTAACTCGAATGCTTTTTCTATGTTGCTTTTATATTAAAAAAAAAAAAAAGAAAAAAAAGGGAAAAAGAAAATTCATTCTCGTTTCTTGTGTTTTAATTAAGAAGCATATAGAATTGACACTTACAATACTGACGATTAGAAGAAAAAAAAAATCCATCGAGGACAAAGAGAAAAGGAGTAACTTTATTATCTGTAATATTTACACTTCTCTAGGAAAAAAAAAGGGGGGGGGGGGGGGGGTACAAATGATCATTTTGTAAGAGTTTTTATTTTTATTTTTAGAAGAGAATTAAAAATTATAGTTTTTTAATAAACGTTTAGAATTAAAGAATTTTTGATATCAAAATTATACTATTATACTAAAGGAAATGGGATTTTCCCTGTTCCTTTTACAGTTTTCTGACGGATTTATCTCTCCACACATGTGGAATTACGCCTGCTACAGTGAAAGGACACTTCTGCCCTCCCTTCCTTCTCTGCCGGTTGGGTTGCCCACAGTGAATAGACGGTTTTGTCCTTTCCTTGCTCTCTCTCTCTCTCTCTCTCTGTTTGTGTCTCTCTCTCACACATTCATATGTGAGTAATCTGATGTTACCTCAAATTGCTCAACTCCCTAGGCCATACATGCTATATCTCTTTCCACTTTCCACAGCGTTTGATTTCTTTTTCTAGAGTTATTTTATTTTATTTTATTATTATATTTTCCTCTTTTCTCATGCTCACTTCCTCTCTCTCTTATTTTTTGTCTGCCGCCCATTTTGCTGTCTATTGTGTAGTGTCATAGTAACTTACTAAAGAGATGTAGTTGACTTAAAGTTGACTGAATTTTTTTTTTTTTTTGCTATTGTCGCTTTTTTTTTTTTTTTTTTTACACTTTTGCTGTTGTTGTTGTTTTTATTTTCTTTTAACTATTGATGCTTTGTTACAGTTAATTTTTTTTTTATTGCTTTGCTTTACTCTTCAGTGAATAGTTTTTTTTTTTTTTTAACTTTTGTTGCTTTATTACAGTTTTTTTTTTTTTAACTTTTGGTGCTTTGCTACAGTTAAAAGATGCAATATTTCATTGTTTTAATAAACAGTGATTTTATTATTTTTTTAAATTTTTTTTACTTTTGCTATACAGTTTTTTTTCTACAGTAATGCACAGTAGCTACTTTTTTTTACATTAAACTGCCGATTTTACTTTTATTCTATGCGCTGATTTTGGCCTATCTACAGTGGAAGAACGGTTTTGTCCTCACATTTTTTACTGTTTTGTCTACGGTACAGAGACTTTTTTGCCCCTCTGATTTAGTTGGTTTTCCTTCATCTATAGTGAGTTGACATTTTTATCCCTATTATGCAGAAATTGCCGGCTACCTACACAGTATAATTATCGTTTTACGCCTCTTTTTTAGTTCCTTTTCTTTTGCCTACAGTGTGTTGCCGGTTTTACCCCTATTTAGAGTTTGTTTTCTTTTCTTAATATATTTTTGCCTTTTTTTTACGCTAAATTTTAGACATTAGATTCTGATCTATTGTTGTATTGTGTTTTTGCTCATTTTGACTTTTTTTTTAATTTTTAAACGATTTTTTTACCTTAAATTTTTTACCTTTATTTCAGATTTTTTTTTTTTGTGTCTTTTTTGTTTCTTTTGTTCTATTTTTTATAGACCTCTTTTTTTTTTTTTTTTTTTTAAGGATTCTGCATGCAATTTTTTTTTCTTTTTTGTTTGTTTTGTTTTATATTTTAAAAATCATTTTTTTTAAGTTTTTGCATGTATATAACCCGATAAAAAATTTTTTATTTTTTTTAAAATAGTAAAAAAAGGAGAAAATGAGATATATATTTTATTTTGTTATAATATTTTTGTTAGAGTTAGTTTTTTCTGGCTCTTTTGAGTTTAAAGATTTTTGCTCTTTTTTTTTTGTTTTTCGCTTTATTTTTGTTTTAATTTTTTTTAAATGAGTATAATTACAGAAGATTTTTTTTCTTTTTTGCTTTTGTTTTCGTTTTTATTATTGTTAGTATTATTGTCATTTTGATTTTACATCTTCATTATTGGGAGAGATTTTGAAAAGAATTATACTTATTATAATTATCATATTTATCTTAACTAACTGTTTTTATCATATCCAAAATATTCTAACAAATATTACAAATATTAAATAAAATTTATAATATTTAATTTAAATTTTGTTATAATTTAAATATATTCAGATACTACTTTTGGCTTAACTGCTTTTAAATGTGAGAAGCCAAAGGGAGCTTCTTGGAAGCTTCGCCTGACATGCTCAAAATTACCAAAGAAGGGTAGTTTTGTCAGCCAAGAAAAAGCATATTGTTTTAATTAAGGGCATTTTCGTCCAGAAGTAATACGGTATTATTAGGAACTGGATGGGACACCGTAAGGGCCAGGGGATGGTAATAGTACTTGGCCGAATGAGGCTGACCAAAAAAAAAGAGTAACTGAAAAACGACGAGAGAGAGGGCTAACTTTTTTTTAAAAAAAAGAATGCAGAGTTTAATAGGAAAGCTTGGAAAGTCCAAAGAAGTAGTTGCACAAGAACAATAAGATTAGTGTCTGATCAGGATAACAACGCAAGTGGTATGGCCCTGGTTGTTCCTGATATCGTTCCTCCTCCTCAAGACTGTCAGCGCCTTTACATAGCTTGCCAGGGTTGCTTTCTCTCTCTATTTGTTTTCTTATTTTAACAATTTCTATCTTATATATATATATATATATATATATATTTCTTTCTTTCTCTTTTGCGAACGAAAGGTAGCGAATTCTGACTATACATAACCAATAATGCTGTCTGCTTCTCCCAGTTATTTTAATCTCTTCATCGGAGTGATTTAAAAAAATAAATAAATGAAAGTGAATTATTTTAATGGAAATGAAGAAGAGAGTTAATTAATAAATAAATTGTCATGTGTGGGTTGTGAAAACGATGATTGATGATGAGGATAATGAGGATGATTATGGTAAATTGGTAGCATGGGGAACGGACGACAAGGAAGAAATAAGGGTGTTGGGACACAGAAATGCAAGCCAACTCAAGCTTATTAGAGATACTTTATCATCACTCCCTCCTTGACGCTCTCCATTCCGAGCTCTCTGGCGATTTTCGTGTATGTTTTTTTTCCTTTCCCTTCTTCTTCCTCTTTCCTCCACTCGATCTTCTTCTTCTTTTTTGCACCGACGATACTAAACACGTATCTTTTTTCTTTTTTTTGGGTGTTTTAGTTGAGGAATATGTTTGTTATTATTATTTGTTATTTTTTTTTTTTTTAAGGAAGAAAAAAATCCTTCGACTCCCTTATTATTCTTGTCTCCCACTGCTCTTTAGTGCAAGGATAATACGGTAAAATCATATTACAAAATACAAATTATTTCGTTGCTTTTACTTTGCCTGAAAATCAATAACAAACATAAACATTAAATAAATACTGTATATAGAAGTCAGTGAGCTGAGAGCTATGACTGAAAATCAATAACAAACATAAACATTAAATAAATAATAAATAAAGAGTTGGTTTATTGATACATCTATTTCATTTTTTTCACCTACTTTTTAAAATTACTTATTATAATACTTTTAGAATTAAATAACTATTTATTCCACCTTTTTATTTTTTCAAAAAAACCTTATAAACAAATTATTTACTTTTTTCTCTCTTCTCCTATTACAATCTAAATCTCTATACATTTTTTTTCCTCACTTTTTGTTAATTGTTCTATTTTGTTGTTATTTTTTAATTTATTTCCACAAGATTTTTTTAAAGAAAATTCTTTTATTTTGTTTCTTAGTATTCATATTTTTCAATAGTTTTTGTAGCTTCCTGTTAAACTAGATTTTTGTTCTCTAAGAAATAACAAGCAAATGGAAAACATGTAAACATGATGTAGATATATAATCAAATACATTGATTTGATTCGTTATTCATTTTATATATAACTGAGAGAAATTGTGAGGAATTCATGCAAACTCTAAATTCTGATCTTTTTTCTGTATTTAATAAAATTATTAATCAAATTCATAATATTTTCAACCAAGCTTATGGAATAAGCTTATGGAATACTTAGCTTAATTAGTGTATTATCGTTAAGTTTTATTGTCTCAAGAAGAAGTATACCAAAGAATAAGTTCGTAAATTTTTATCTCAACATATAAATTGATGAAGAATTTTAATTGAATATCCAAAAAGAAAAAAAAAACACAAAGGAAATCTCGTGAGAAAAAAATTAAAAATAAAAAAAATAAAACATATTAAAAAAAATTATACAATGATTTAGATTTAGTATGTGAAGAAAAAAAAAAACCAATAATTTAGTTATAAGAGCTTTTTGGGAAAACTAAGGAGTGTAACAAGTATTTTTTTTTTAATTTTAAAATTATTTTATTAATGATATTGAAAGTGGATGAGAAAAGCAAAATCGAGAGTGTCAACTCTCCCATAAATAAATGATTATAGACCTTAGATGTAAAAATAAACGATGGAAAATCTCGAGGGGAGTATTTTGGTGTTGTTAGTTTTAAGGACCATATATTCCTTAATTGACATTCTTGAACTCGATTATACTGAATTATTATTTTTCATTTTCATATATATATATATATAAATGTAATTGGTAATAATTCTCAAAAGGTGATCTGAATGTTTGGCTGCCTTAATTTCCGCATATGGATATGAAATCATTGCTCGATCACGTTGTTACTTCTTATACATACATACATATAAATATAAATATTGCTACCTAGATTAAACATGTACCTATCTCATGCCCATTGATCAAGTGGTCATTTGCCTTTTCTTCTTGTTCTTTTGGATCTATTAACTCTCGAAGAAAGAAGAGGAGGATTATTGAATTTACCATTACCAGATTCAGTAAATGCGGGAAAGTTAACGATTTATGTGAATTTACCTGATATTAAATTTGATAATCCAGGATATAGATTTATCTGGATTTATCCCAACATTAAATTTGATAAAAATCTTGAATTTACTACATTTACTCACATGATGCAAGACGCTTTATGTTTAGTACAAATCTCTCGCCTCCCATAGGTTTCATTTACTAGTTTACTTTTTCTAATTACTAAACTCGATTTTTACTCTTATAAGTGTTCTTTTCCCGTTAAAAGGGCAAGTTATCACAAATTGTAATAAACAGACCTATTTATTACATTAAAGATTTAAAAGTGGGCTATTTGCCATAATTTCCGTTCATTAAAGGTTTTTTTTTAATTTTATTTTATAGAAAGTGTAGAAAATAGAATTTTTACAAAAATAATTGAAGTCAATAACAAGTCTTTAAAATACTAAAATTAAATACCAAATTTATTAGGTAAATGAAAATTTTACTTGGTAAGTAACATATCTACATGGAAATAAATTATTTTTGAAGTCAATAGCAAGTCTTTAAAATATTAAAATTAAATAGCAAATTTACTAGGTAAATGGAAAATTTACTTGATAAGTAACATATCTACGAGAAGAAAATAAATCATTTACCTCATAAATTTGTTATTTACTTATATTTATTTAAAATATCTTAGAAACCTCCCACTTACTTCTTGCTCTCCTTTTCTTCTTCTTTTTTTTTTTTTTTTTAATAACATTTCACTGAATAATTTTGACCTGATGCTTGCAAGAGGGATTTGAAATAAAATCAAAATTTTCAGAAAATAAGAGGTTGTTCATTTCAAATATTGAAATAGAAAAGATGTTTTTGTTATTTTCTCTTGTTGTTGTTGTCGGTTTTTTTTTTTTTTTTTTTTTTTAAGTAGAACAAATTACCACTCTTACAAAAGAATAGATGAGAGGTTACTGTTCATTTTTTTGGGGGTAAAAAAACCCTTTAGTGCGCCTCTCTCTCCTTTAGGTTTTTTCCTTCCTTTTCTTTAACTTTTGGATTGCATCAGCAATGATATTTAACCGTAGAGGACCAATTCCAACACTACAAACCTCCGCGTCTATATAGATATAAGATAACAATTGTAGTACCTCTTTCCCAAAAGTGGGCCACGTTTATTTCAATGATGACACTACCCTCCCCCTCATAAATGCACGTACCACACAAGACATCCTCCATTTTCATATCAAATTATAATCGATGCTAATGGCAACATTTTGCTGTTCCCCTGTACATGGCAGCAAATGTGTGAAAAAAAAAAAATAATAATAATAATTAAAAGAAAAATAAATAATCACATTTAGCTTGTGCATATTCCTTTCCTAAATATTTTACTTGTTATTTTTATTTTGCCTGAAACTTTACATAGTTTTTTTTTTTTTTTTTCGAAACTTACTTGTTTCAAAAAACTGTTTGGTGCCTTCTCTTTTTTCTTATTTTTCTTCTTCTTTTTTTTTTCTTTGTCACCATTTCTTGTGTTTAATCTCTTTTGACTTTTTCATTTTTCCCATTTTTTTTTCTAAATTTTTAGCTTGTCTTTTCCTAATCTTTCACTTTTACTTCATTCTTCTTATAGCTCTTTTATTTTATTTTTCATGCATTTGTTCTTCATTAGAAGCTCAACATACCATCATTTACTCTCTATTTATCTTTAGATATATAATTTAAACTTTCTGACCAAAAACACTAATTTGTTTTTACAAGCATTGAAATTTGTGTTCCTACATGGAAATGGAATGACTTTTTTTCATGCTCGTGATCAAGTCTAATTGTATTGAGTTTTCTTTTCTTCTTTTTATGTTAAAATTTATACGCGTCCTTTTGGATTTTCACAATCAAATTGGTACGGAATATTGTTCAGTAGTAACGGCTGGGTTGGGAAAAAAATAACTCAGACTTAAAAGAAGTCTAGGATGACGCCACTAACGGTTTCCACGCGTTAGATAAGTCAAAAACTCGCAACTCTAGGAATCCACCTAAGAGATAAGAGTTCACAATTCACTCTAGAACTGAATTTTCTCATTCAACAGAAAGTTCTGCATACAGATCATTTCAGCCCCCTTTTATAATGAATTTTACATTCAAAATTAATTAAATTCAGTTACAAATACCCCCATAATTACATACTTAAAACCAATAAAACTTCCCCACCATAACTACTCTGAAAACCATCCATATTCCTACAACTACAGTCCTTTACTTCAGCCACCAAAAACTGAACAAATTCCCATCATAACAGCCCAATGCCTAACAAACTTCTACATGATTAACATAATTAAAACCAACTTGAAGTTTAGTAGATACTAGAATAAAACTGAAAATAAACACTCCGAAATCAGCAATTAAAGTTGAGCTTGACAGCCAAACTTGTGAGCCAAGACTCAAGCCATGAAAGCCATGCACACTTGCCAAAAACGTGTTGCTCGAACTTAAAACATTGTCTTGATCTGCATCATGCTCCCCGGGTTGGAAAGGGCTCGCCCTTGAGTCCAAGTCTTCATCTTCGATGTAATGAGACAAGTCAGCTACGTTGAAGGTTGCCGAAACACCATAATTCCCCGGTAAATCAACCTTATAAGCATTGTCATTCACCTTTTCAATGATTCTGAAGGGGCCATCAGCTCGTGCTTGAAGTTTCAGAAATTTGCGATTCAGAAAACGTTCTCGTCGTAGATGAATCCACACCAAATCACCAACTTGATAATCCACACGTTTCCGATGCTTGTTTGCACGTTGAGCATACCTCTCCGTGTGTTTGACAATGGTGTCACATACTTGCTCATGAAGCTTCTTGATATACTTAGCTCTTTCATCCGCTTCTCCACTAAAGTTAGCATCTGTCTTAAGTGGAACAAGATCCAAAGGAGTGATCGGATTCTTTCCATAGACGATTTCAAATGGAGTACACCCGGTTGTTTGGCTAATAGACCGATTGTATTCAAACTCAGCTTGGGGAAGAAGCAAATCCCATGCCTTCAAATTCTTCTTGATTAGCGCCCGAATTAAAACTCCAAGAGAACGGTGAACCATTTCAGTTTGTCCATCGGTTTGGGGATAGTGGGAAATACTAAATTGTAGTTTAGTACCCATTTTCCGCTATAGAGTCCTCCAAAAATGACTAAGGAATTTTGCATCACGATCCGAAGTAATAGTCTTAGGCACACCATGTAACTTGACAATCTCACCAAAATACAAATCTGCCACATGTGTTGCATCCATTGTCTTCGTGCAAGGAACAAAATGAGCCATCCTTGAGAAGCGGTCAACTACCACCATTATTGAATCCTTCCCATGTTGAGTCCGAGGCAATCCAAGTACGAAATCCATACTAACATCTTCCCAAGGAGCCGTGGGAATAGGCAAATGTATATATAAACCAGCGTTGCTCCCATGTGTCTTAGCTCTTCTGCAAATCTCACAACGTTCCACAATTTTCCCTACATCCTTCACTAAATTTGGCCAATAGAAATTTTCTCTCACCAAGGCCAATGTTTTGTCATGACCAAAATGACCAGCCAATCCACCACCATGAGCCTCCCGAATAATCGCTTCACGCAATGAACCTTGT
This sequence comes from Ficus microcarpa, assembly GCA_025413485.1. Taxonomy (NCBI): domain Eukaryota; kingdom Viridiplantae; phylum Streptophyta; class Magnoliopsida; order Rosales; family Moraceae; genus Ficus; species Ficus microcarpa. The sequence continues at coordinate 68,382 of JAINRI010000658.1, forward strand.
GGCACGCAAAGTTGAGTTCCCTTGTACAAGAACCCTTCTTGAATAACAAACTCTTTGTACCCCCCTTGTAGGCAAAGACTCCATATTTTATCAAAATCAGGATCATCCTCATACATGACTTTAACAACTTCAAAACCAAGCACTTTGGCATGGATGGTACTCAACAAAAAATGCCTCCTACTCAACGCGTCCACAACAACATTGGATTTTCCAGACTTGTGCTTGATAATGAAATTGAAGGATTGAAGGAACTCCACCCACTTGGCATGTCTAGAATTAAGTTTTTGTTGAACATTCAAGAATTTAAGGGCCTCATGATCTGAAAAAAGAACAAACTCATTAGGTAATAAGTAGTGACTCCAATGCCTTAGAGCCCTCACCATCGCATAGAACTCCTTGTCATAAGTGGAATACTTCCTCCTTGCGTCATTGAGCTTTTCACTAAAAAAGGCAATTTGCTTTCCTTCTTGGCTCAAAACAGCTCCAATTCCAATTCCGGATGCATCGCACTCCACTTGAAACACGTTAGCAAAATTCGACAATGCCAATATGGGTGCCGCCATCAGTTTTTGCTTGATGTTGTCGAAACTTGTTTGGGCCTCCGCATTCCATGAGAACTTTCCTCCCTTTAGGCACTCGGTGATAGGAGCCACCAAGGTGCTAAAGTTTCTGATAAAACGACGGTAAAAAGATACCATCCCATGAAAACTTCTGACATCAAACAAAGTTTGTGGAACGGGCCAAGTAGCTATAGCCTCTACCTTGCTTTCATCAACCTTTATACCGTTTTTGGTGACGACATAGCCAAGAAAAACCACACTTTCCGTCACAAAACAACACTCCTTGAGATTGACATAGAGGTGCTGTTCTTTTAAAACATTAAATACTTGTTGGAGGTGCACCAAGTGCTCATGCAAATCACGGCTATAAACCAAGATATCATCAAAGTAAACCACAACGAATTTACCCAAATATGGCTTGAAAATGTGTGTCATGAGTCTCATAAATGTGCTAGGTGCATTTGACAAACCAAAGGGCATCACTAACCATTCATAGAGCCCACGAAATGTTTTGAAAGCCGTCTTCCACTCATCTCCTGGTTGCATGCGGATTTGGTGATATCTACTACGCAAATCAATCTTTGAAAATGTTGTAGCGCCATGGAGTTGATCCAACAGATCATCAAGTCTAGGAATGGGAAACCGGTACTTGATGGTAATTTTGTTGATGAAATGACTATCTACACACATTCTCCAACTACCGTCCTTCTTGGGAACCAATAAAGCTGGCACTGCACAAGGGCTGAGACTCTCTCTAATAAACCCTTTCGCGAGCAATTCCTCCATTTGACGCTGCAGCTCCTCTTGTTGGCTAGGATTAACCTTACAGGCAGCTTTGTTCGGTAAAGTTGATCCTGGGAATAAATCGATTCGGTGTTGGATTCCTCTAACAGGTGGTAACCCGCTAGGAATTTCCTCTGGTATGAGATCTTCATATTCTGTCAAGAGAGGTTTGATGATGTCGGGTAGATTGGTTTTGCCTTCAGCCTCCTCCTTTGCCACTAGAATCATTACAGGTTCATTCTTCAAAAGAGCTTCCGAAATTTGTGCACCTGTTAAGAAAACTTGGCCACCTTCCTTCTTTCCTTTGCTGCTAAGTTGCGGATTCATTGGGTTCAAAATGATCTTCTTTCCATCTTTGATGAAGGAATAGGTGTTTTTATATCCATCATGCATCACTCTCCTATCAAATAACCAGGGCCGTCCCAATAGATGATGGCATGCGTCCATGGGCACAACATCACACCAGATTTCATCTTGATATGATTTCCTTATAGAAAAGGAAACCAAACACCTTTTGGACACCGACACTCCATTTCCATTCTTAAACCACTGAATCTTGTACGGCTTTGGATGAGGCTCGGTTGATAAGCTCAATTTGATCACCATCTCTTCGGACACAACATTGGTGCAACTCCCGCCATCAATAATAAGGTTACACACTAGGCCATGAGATGTGCAACGGGTTTGAAATATGTTCTCTCGCAGCCAGTGCTCTTCTTGACAAGGACTTGCATTCAAGAGTCGCCTAATGACCAGAACCTCTCCTTCGTCACCATACTCTTCATGTTCTTCAAGATTTCCTTCTTCTTCTTGATCTTCTTCTTCAACCACATCATCACCAATGATGGTGAAGGTACGTTTGTTGGGACACTCCGAGGCAATGTGTCTATAACCTTGACACTTGAAACATTTCTTGGTAGCATTGGGATTGACTACGGGTTTTGGATTTCGTGTCTCCGGCTTGGTGTTGAATGACGACGCCTTGCTTGATGCCGCATAAGAGGATGAGCTAGGGTTTCCCTTGTTTGCCAAACTAGCGTTGCCCACAGATTTATTTGGAAATCTCTTTGCCTCCTTTTTTTGCTGCTCCACGTTCAAAGCTAATTTTCGAACATCATTGAAAGTCTAATATGGCTGTAATTTGATTACATCAGAAATCTCCTTCTTGAGTCCGCCCAGATACCGTGCGATAGTTCGCTCCTCAGGTTCTACGACGTCGCACTTGAGCATAAGATACTCGAATTCTCTGGTGTGGTCAACCACAGACATCTCACATTGCCGGAAATTGTGAAACTTTACATAGTTGTCTTGCTTGTAGTTGTCCGAAATGAATCTTTTTCTGAGTTCCCGCTTCATCTTCTCCCATGTTCGAATGGGCCTCTATCCATCACGTTCTCTTTCCTGCCGGAGATTTTCCCACCAAAGGGACGCATACTTCTTTAGTTTAATGGCAACCAACTTGACTCGTTTTTCATCAGAATAATCTTTGAATTCAAAGATCCTTTCCACAGTGTACAGCCAATCAGGGAATGCATCGTCTTGTGATTGTCCGTCATATTCAGGTACATCCACCCTCACATCACCATCGCGGCTTCTACAGTGAATTCGACGTCTTGGGTAAGCATAGGAGTCGTCGCTTGAATCATCTTCATTGTGGAATGGATTGATGTCTTCATCCTCTTCATCTGCACGGCACCTATCATGCCTTGGTTCACCTTGTCTCTCAAACCGTTCAAGGCGTTGTTGAAGCTGCTGTATTGTTCTTCGCATTTCCTCCATCTCGAGATGTTGATTTCTTTCTTCCACCTGTTCATCTTCCTCAACAAGTTGCCTTCAAAGAGCTTGTCTCCTCATGTTTCTTCAACCTGCTCTGATACCAAAATGGTACGGAATACTGTTCAGTAGTAACGGCTGGGTTGGGAAAAAAATAACCCAGACTTAAAATAAGTCTAGGATGACGCCACTAATGGTTCCCACGCGTTAGATAAGTCAAAAACTCGCCACTCTAGGAATCCACCTAAGAGATACGAGTTCACAATTCCCTCTAGAACTGAATTTTCTCATTCAACAGAAAGTTCTGCATACAGATCATTTCAGCCCCCTTTTAGAACGAATTTTACATCCAAAATTAATTAAATTTAGTTACAAATACCCCCATAATTACATACTTAAAACCAATAAAACTTTCCTACCATAACTACTCTGAAAACCATCCATATTCCCACAACTACAGCCCTTTACTTCAGCCACCAAAAACTGAACAAATTCCCATCATAACAGCCCAATGCCTAACAAACTTCTACATAATTAACATAATTAAAACCAACTTGAAGTTTAGTAGATACTAGAATAAAACTGAAAATAAATACTTAGAAATCAGCAATTAAAGTTGAGCTTGACAGCCAAACTTGTGAGCCAAGACTCAAGCCATGAAAGCCATGCACACTTGCCAAAAACGTGTTGCTCGAGCTTAAAACATTGTCTTGATCTGCATCACAAATGGAGGTTTTCAGTTTTTTTTTTTTTTTTTAAATGATAGATGTTTTATTAAAAGTAAGAGTCTGCTCCCTTTTTTGTTGGGGTGACTCTTATTTTATTTTATTTTTTAAGTTGTTTGCCACGTTTTTGGGAAAGGAAACCAATACGCAATTACGTGACAGTTAAATCTTCCGCCAAAAGTAGGCTAAGTGCCCCCAACGGTAACATTTTCGCTCCTTTTCTCTCAAATCTCTGAGTAATAATACTACTACAAATCTTGCGCCAAAAGCACGCAACTGTCCCAACGGTAACATTTTCGCCCATAGATTATTAAATTGTCATCTTAAAACTTACAATTTTTTTAAGTGTAAATCTTTTTTCTAGGGTGATTGGTACACTATTTCTAAGATGAATACTTTTAGTTAAAAATGAAACTACATTCACCTTTTTAGTTTTGTTTTACACTTTATGTGGAGTCAAATATGAAATTATCGCTAGATTATACCTACAAATATTACCCTTATTTTTGTTTATTGCAAATAGCAATTCATTTCATCTTCTTAATGGTATGCAAAACGAAAGTTAAAGTAAATAAATGTAGTGAAGAATAAATTCTTATATATATATATATATATTTTCCTTTACTGAAGATATAGAATGTAGATTTTTATTTTGTTTTATAATTGAAAAACTATTTTGGTAGTCATTTCTTATTTAATTTTCCTCTAATTTATTTTTATTTACCTGTCAACTTTTCTTTTCTTTTAACCCACTTTCTATTTTGTTTCATTTTTCTAATTTGTATTTATCTTTTTCGTTTGTTTTTTTATCCCTTATTTTCTAGCTTGTACTTCTGCTTGTAGTTTTTTTGTTTCATTTTCTCTTCATTAAAAACTCACCATTTTGAATTTTTTAATCTTTTAACTTTTTCACCAAAAATTCTAATATTCTTAATTATGATCATGTCTAATTGAGTTTTTTTTTTTCTTTTCATGATTAAATTTATGTGTATTTTTAGATTTTTCCAATCAATTATAGAGGATTGTAAAGGTTTCCCTATCTCTCCCTCCCTCTCTCTCTCTCTCTCATTTTTTTTTCCCTAAAAAGAAGACTGCCAAACTAACAGAGCTAACTACTTTATTGAGAATGTTTTATGTAGTAAATAAAATATCATCATGTTTATAGTATAAAATGTAAATTCACAAGTTACATTATTATTTTAAAGATTTTGAATTTATTTATATTTGTAAATTATTTTTCGTGTTTTACGTTACAAAAACTTCAATTAAAATTCAATACATCCAAGGCACGTATTTTAACTAGTAATTATTTAAATGAAGCAACATGCATCACTTTATTTGGTAAAAGAAATAGTTGCACTAGCTGCAGGCTTAAATAAAATTGGATCACGAAAGTTAGTAAATTAAAAGAACTTTCATGAAGTTAGCTATCAAGAAAAAAAAAAAGGAGAAGAAAATTAAATTAAATCAGAAATATGAAGCCTTGACCAAATGAAACAGGGGAAATTTCTTTAGTAATCTAGGGGAAAGTTAAACTTGTAATCGTAATGTGTCAAATGAAGACTTTGGCTGATCCCATGAAACTGCAACGTTTGAAGCTTGCATTTACATGATCATGAACTATACATGTACTATGGGTTCGTTTAGTGTTTGGATTAAGTTTTAGATAAGATAAAATTTTTAAATTTGAGTTGGTTGACTTTTTAAAAATTAGTTATAAATTTTGTTAACTTTTTAGAAAAAGATAAAAATTAAGATAAAAAATACAGTTTAGTTGGAGTTAAACTTGTACGTTAAACGTGGGCAAAATGTAACAAAAGAAAAAATGTTGATCCATTTACTATTAATAGTCCTGCCCGGTTATAATGTATTGTAGCAAATGATGATGTGTAAACAGAAAGCAATTGTAATGTGGGCAACTGATCCTCCTGAAAGGGATGCGAAACTGGCGAACGAGGCGCCGAAGAAGAGTAAGAAAGTTGTTAATAACGTCAAAATCGTAATTGAGGTAGCGTACGCAACGTCTCCGCAACACTTGATGGCAGTGAGGCGGGCCTACTGTTCTCTTTATGACTGTTCCCTTGAAGAGGATATTTTATCCCATGTTTCATCCCTTCCTCTCCGAAAGGTATACTAAAGCACAAAAACAAAATCAAACAAACAAACAAGCCTTTGGCCTTTTATTTGGCTTTCTTATGACTCAGTCTGCGGAGAACTGTGTCTTGTGTATTGACTAATATTCCCTTCATATGTCGCAGCTACTAGTGGGTCTAGTGAGCTCCTGTAGGTAATGACGAAGAGGCCGTGGATTTAGTTACTGCCGATTCAGAGGCATCAAGTCTACATGAAGCTTGTTGAGGCCACAACCTACTTCGACCACAGGCTCATACTCTGAGAACTGAGCAGTCACCTCGGACCTGCTCCAGTCCACTCCCAACTAGGGTGACCTGAGCACTCCTAGCCGGAGTGATCCGAGCACTCCCAGCCAGAGTGACCCGAGCACTTCCAGCTAGTGCGACCCGAGCACTCCCAGCCAGTGTGACCCGAGCACTTGCATGATTTGTACCCCGAGAACAACCGACCACACCATGGACGACCGGCGCAGACCAACCCAACGGGTGCTCGGAGAACCATCGACTACCCCGAGCACCCAACTTTTGGGCACATTGCTGTACGCTGCCCTACGTGTGGAGTACGACCCCCAATCCCAAGAGGTCAAATCGTAGTTTTCTGCCACCTACTCTCACTATTTCCCTAATTTTGGTCGTTTGATCCGGCTGAGGCCATCCCTACGGCCATCCCTATGGCCGCCTGCAACAACCACCCTAGTGCCCCTAGCCTAGGGCGAAGGCCACGTGGCGTCACCATATTGGCCGGCAGCCTGCATACGCCATACCCCTACTCTCCCGCCGGGAGTCCTAGGTAGCCTGTAACGCCCCCAAATCCACATAGGGCTAATTACGTAAACTTGGGTCGCTACCTTACTTGCTTAACTTAAATCTTGAAGAAAATTGCGGAAATATTTTTTTTTTTCCTTTTCTTTTAAAACTTCTTTTGAAACTTCAAAAGTCTTAACTTTATTTTAAAATCATGACTTGAAAACTGTCCATGCATAAAACATAAAACCTTAAGCTTAACTTAAGCATATCTTAAAACTGATTCTCATTCATAAAACTTAACCCCTTACTATGTACTCACTCGAGTACCGAGCTTTTACCCCTTGGAGAAGCTACCATACTTAAACATAACATAAACCGTGGACCAGACCCGACCCGACCTAATACGGATTGGTACAACAAGAGGCAACTCGTTGCCACATCTACTGAAACTGAAACTGTACCATACATACTTAAGACATAATGTAAACACATTTTTCATTTCAAACATATTTTGGAAACCCGTAGCGGTGTCCATTCCCACGTTTCACAGTCCGCAGCACCATTTCTCCACAGCTTTGCATCAGGTATTGCCGGTAGGTAGCTTACCTACAGCATGAACGTAAGTAGTGAGCTAAAAAGCTCAGTAAGCACAATATTCAATTCGCATGCAATGAAAATGCAAGCATATGTATGAACCAATTATGATTTCTTATTAATCAGATTATGGTTCCCTACTTGATTATCTCTATACCATGTGTGCACGTACTGAGGTACATAACCATGGAGTGGTTGAAGGCGATCCGTCCGATCCAACTCAAACCATGAAACAAAATGTTTAACATGGAGTAGTGGAGACAGCCCATCCAATTCAAGTCAAACCATGGAACATACCGTTTGAACTTACCACAGAGGCAAGCCAGTACAATACAACAATCCTTACTTAACTTATCTCATGTCTTAAGAACTTGTTCTTACCATATAGTTCATTATCAGTGAGCATGCTTCGTGATGCCATGATATCGAACATAAAACATAACTTACTACACCTTAACATAAACATGACATACTGCATCTTAACATAAACATGACATACTACATCCTAACATGAAACATGGACATACTGCATCTTAACATGGAACATGGACATACTGCATCTTAACATGGAACATACTACTTCATAACATCACATCATAAATCATGAAATGACATTCATGATTTCTTAAAAACAACTTATGCAACAAACATGTGTTCATGCTGTAGGCGGAGTTGTACTTACCTTCCGTCCTACGCTCTTGATTTATTGTCCCAACTAACACTGTTCCTCTCCCGGGTACAGTTGCAGGTTCTGCCTACTCGATAAAGGACATGCTCTAATTTAAACTTATGAAATGCTGGTGATCTAACCAACATGCTTACCTTACATGGTCTTGGTTGTATGTCCCTTTATGCAAAAACGTCTAACTTGGTTACATTGGATAACCTCGTGTACTAAGCTCATAACATGTCATTAGGGTTAGATCATCTTCCAACCCTGGGCTTCATCCTTAATCCACAAATCATCGGGTTAAACCCATTAACCCTTAGCTTAGCTTAATCGGTGTCATTTAGGGTTACATTGGATAACCCTTCAGGATAAACTAAATCAATGTTATTAGTCAACCAAAGTCAACTATGGTTAACCCCGGTCAACTACGGTCAACTATAGTCAACCCCCCCTATGGGTCAACCTTTGGGCCTCGGGCTTGACCCGGTAACTTGGGTATAACTCCCGGTTACCAATCATAAACTAATCGCTTGCTATACTCTAGCTTGAAAAATTCATTTTCCTTAACTTGGAAAATTTAGGGAAATTAATCCCAAAACTCTTTTTACTTACTTGTAAAAATTCTTCACTTAAATCATAAAAATCCAAACTCTTGGATTAATGCTTTATAAAATCATTTGGGGTTGAAAACTTTCCTTGGAACAGTTTTCCATAGTCAAAACAATAGTTTGTAGAAGAAAAACATTTTTCTAGAAACATTTGTAAAACTAGTGGTGCAGGAATTTTCGAATTCCCTGCGCACTCTTCGTAAAACGATCCCAGTTTAAAATTGGTCCATAATCTAAAAAAGTTTTCTTCATGAAAGTTCTAGCTCTTGAAAAATGCTAAAACTTTTGTGTTTTACAAAAATTCCAATTCGGCCTAAATTTGTACCAGTTTTTATTTGAAACCGGCTGACCCCTGAAAACTGGGTCTAGAGGATCAGTCACGGGTTTTGGGGAAAACGGAGGCCATTGGAGTCTTATTTCAAGAATCCGTTTGCGTTGTCTCCTAGAAAAAGTCATTCTGGACAACTTTCATGTTTTACATTTTTCCCAATTCGGCCTCTAAAGGCCTCAAATTTCACTTTTCCAAAAACTGGGCAGATTTAATCCGAATCTGCCAGTTTTTGTGCTTATTCGGTTTTACGCGTCCTACTTCGCGGAACTAACTCAACCGAACACTCGGGAGCCTAAGTAACCAACATGCAGCATTAACTAACGTCCCATATGAATCAACACGTGATTCTAACGCAGCCATGCAACCCAAACCAAATCTGAACTAGCCTAGGGTTGCATGAACTAAAACTTGCATCACCATACATTGAACCATTCATGAAAAATCATAACTAGCTCTAATCATCTAGCAAACCAGCCATAATCGGCTGCACACAAGCAGGGAACATACCAACCAATAAGCCATGCAATCCTAGCATGCAAACAAGCACAAATATAATGCACACAAGCATAAACAAAACCATAAGCAAACCACCCTTAACAACACCCTAATCAAGCACCACACCTAGTCTAGGGCATTAACCATAAAACTTGAGCTTATGCTCTTACATATTGGACTTGGAAATATACTTAAATTTCCACATTAAATCTCAAACCAAAAGCTTTGGGTCATAGGGCTTACCTCTAGAATTTTGGAAGTTGGTTCACAAGCTTGGATTCCAACTTTTTCCTTCCTTTGGTTGCCATCACAACCGGTCTCCCCCCTCCAAATAGGGTTCCAAAAATCCGGCCATATACATACAAACATACACATAAATTTCCATTCAAATCTAATGGAAAAAGTTTAGGGTTTGAGGGATTTTTACCTTAGCTAACCCTAGGATTGAGTTAGGGTTGTTGAACCGAAATTCTCCCTCCCTTGGCTCATCCTTTCCTCTCGGCTTTAGCTCTCCAAATAGCACCAAAATTTTTCACCAAACTTGGTGATTTCTTGCAGCCAAACCGAGCACTCTCCATACCCAAATCCTTTAAATTTTTCCTTTCCTTTCTCTTGCTCACCCATGGCCGAATCTAAGCCCACCTAGAGCACCAAAAATCACTTTGGTTTCTTAGTTGGAGTTTATTCTCCATACTCGGCCACACCACCATTTTTTTCCCAGAAATTTTCTTTCCTTTTCTTCTTCCTCTAACCCACGGCCATAACCCAGAAAAATGACCCAAAATTTCCAGATTTTTCCCTTTGGTTTCTAGCTTGAAACTGAACATCACCAAGCTAGCCTCCCATGGCTTTTTCCAACTTTTTCTCTTGGTTCTCTCTTGGTTTCTCTCCTCCTCTCTCTCTCGGTTTTGGGGTGCAGAAAAATGGCAAGAACTTGGCCAAATTTTCTGATTTAAATGATTAAATGCCACCCCTATTTATAGGCAAATGCAAACTTTCCAAAAATTACATTTTAGCCCTTAAACTTTGAAAATTTCCACTTTTTGGTGGTGAGGTGGCCGGCCATTACTTGGAGAGCAAGGGATGACATCATTGCTGACCTCATGGCTGACCTCATAGCTTACATCATCAAGTTTTCAAAATTTGTACTTTTGCCCCAAAAGCTAGAATTCTTGCAAAAATGCCCCCTAGGTGGCCGGTTGGTTCCTTGGTGAACAAGCCAAGCTTATCTCATCATGACGACATCATGTGCTTACATCATCAATTTTTCAAAATTTACACTTTGACCCCAAAAGTGAAAATTCTTGCATTTATGCCCCTTAGGTGTCACTTGACCGGTTCTTTGCTTGCCTTCCAAGCAAATGACATCATCTTGATGACATCATGTGATTACCTCATGCTTACATCACATATTTTCTAAAATTACACTTTTGCCCCTAAAGACAAAATATTTGCAATTTTGCCCCCATAGGTGGCCGGCCCTTACTTGTCTTGCAAGGCAAGTTATTGCCTCATTGTGACATCATCTTGATGACATCACTACGCTTACATCGTCAAATTTCTAAAATTTACACTTTTACCCTAAAAGTGAAAATTTTGACATTTTTGCCCCTGCATGTGACCAGCCCCAATGGTTACTTGGTGACCAAGTTTTCCATATTTTCATGTCCTTTTGCCCTTGACCTTGACTAGGTGTGCTTGATTTTATAGGATGGTTTTAAAGCCTATTTGAGCTATCTCGCCCATACTGACATATTTCACAGTATTTTCTCATACTGCATCATACCATACTGTCAAGTTAACCCGTTGACCACTTTTGGTCAAACTTTGACTTTCTTGGTCAAATTTGACTTTTTCGGTCAAACTTTGACTTTTCTGAAATTATGTCATTTTTCGTCCTTTTCGACTTGAAAGGGCGTTTTCTAACCTTAAAAACCTATTTTGAGTCTTATCGAGCCATAAGATCTCATAAAAAGCATGAAAAACTCTTAACCGAGCTTTTCCGTAAATATCACAACATATGCACGTAATTCCTTCGAAGAGGAAATGATAACATGAAATTTCTAGGTATTACATAGCCGACCCGACGGGGTCGCCCCGATTACCGGACCCGCGGGAAGCGCCTATAAATAGAAGGCCAGCCTTCCATTCCAAGTACGGACACTAATCCCTTGCCTAAGCTCTGCCTCTCCCTTCGCTCATCAGACCCTGCTCTGACTTAAGCATCGGAGTGCCCACGGCAGACACCATACCAGTGTCCCCGTTACTTCGAGGTGGTTTCCATTTTGCATGAGAACGCGAGCAGAGTGACCGGGCAAGGGTGGTCGGAGCAGTCGACCACATTGGGTGTTGCTGCCAGAGATATTCAGGCATCAACAAAGCTATACAGACTGAGAAATTGGATGAAGACCATGATTTATGGATACTCTGCACTCGGAATGTCTATTAGCTAAATGCAACCTTTGAATGTTCTAAGAGAAAATATGGAAACACCATCGACAAGGTATTGCCTTAGAGAAAATTTGCTTATATTTCTTGTTTGATTTATTTTATTTTATTTTATTTCTGTTTTATTTTTTTTCCCCCGGGGGGGGGGGGGGTTGTGGTGTGGGAATCATCTGGCAATAGTATTTGGACAGGACATTAAGAGTAGTGGGAATGGTGATCTGCAGAATCTCGTAAGAGTGGCTATTTCTTGCATAGATTTACCCGAGGAACATTTTGCAGAGGTAAAATCATTACTTCCAGTTAAATAGAATCAGTCTGTCCGATTTAGTTTTTCTGTCTATTGGTCCTTTGTAGTTTCAGTGTCAGCTGTCATTTCTTGATATTATGGAAAACTTCATTTTAGAGATGTTCCTACCTTTTAACTTTTTTTTTTTTTTTTGGTTCATGGAAACTGTCAGCAGGTTATAAAAGAATCGGTTGCTGGGTGGGGAACAGATGAAGACTCTCTAACCAGGGCCATTGTGGCTCGAGCTGAAATCGACATGGTGAGAGTCAAACAGCAATATCACCTCCGCTACAAATACAACCTTGAAGCGGATGTGATTGATGACACATTGGGAGACTATAAAGACCTCTTAATGACCTTACTTGGAAAAGTAATCTAATACATTTTCACGTATACGCAACGCGCACACCTCTGCTTCATTTATTTGGTGGTGACCTTTGAATTACTCACTTATAGTGGGCCTTTGGAGCAGAAGTTGAATATGATTTTACAAGAAAAAGAAAAACGTTGAAACCTTTTAAGTTTAATGTAAAAATTATTTCCAAATTTGGTCATTTGTAAAGGATGTTCAAATTAGCATTGTGCTTCCGTCTTTCATCACACTACCCTACCCCCTTCTGAAAAACTATACTCATTGTCATACTAGTAAAGAAGACTTCATTGAGCAAAAAAACACAGAAAACAACAGCGAAGAGTGAGCTAATCTTGACTTCAAGGGAGGCTGAGGGACGGGTACCTCTTGGGGCCGTTAGTGGTTCAATACAGGTGGGTTATTCAACGTCTAAGTATTCTTTGTTGAAATATAAAACTATGATCGGTTAACCTTCAAAAAGCTTAAGCTTTTGAAAGAATTAGTAAACTAATATGGTATCAGAACGGGAGGTTCTGAGTTCGAATTCCTACAAATGCACTATTTAACCCATTTATTATCATCACGTGTAGGGCCTTTAATATGTTTCGAATTTCTTATGATTTATGTTGGACTTTCTAATTAATATTTGTCTGTACATTTATCCATTGTCTAGCTTATACGTGAGGGGGAATGTTAAAATATAAAATTATTATTGGCCAACCTTCTTACAGCTTAAGCTTTTAGGATAATTGATAAACTAACATATTGAAAAATAAAAATAATAAGTAAATAATAAGAGAATAAAAGATATAAGAAGGAGATAAATGATTAACGTGGTTTCATTCACGGACTACGAAATGGAAGATTCACTAGTGAAGAGCATTATAAATGGGCTTATAATGTAAATACAAATTTACAAATACAAAAAACGGGTAAGTTTCTCAAAAATATCAAATTTTCTATAATTAATAAATCTTATTTCCTAATATGAAAATTAACATAAATGAATTTAAATCTCCTATATTACAATCAAGCAATCTAAAAATTGAAAGAATCATAAAGAATAATTTTAATAATATTTGATAATCATCTCAAATCTCAACACTCTCGCTCAAGTTGGTGCATACCAACTTGCCTTAACTACTTCGAGATAAAATCGATTTTTAGAAGCTTCACATGCTAGGCTCAATTCACATGAGCTTCATAGTACATGCTTCAATTTTAGAAGCTTCACATGTCAGGCACAAATCCACACGAGCTTCCCAGCATAGGCTTCAATTTCAAAAGCTTTACATGCCAGGCTCAAATATACATGAGCTTTACAGCATCGGCTTCTCATATGCGTTCTTCGATGATACTTTTCATGGATTCAAATGAGATTAATATGATCAATGGCATCAAGGATCAATGATAAGAGGATCAAGAAATAAAAAAGGATTACGAAAATAGCAGATTAAGGACAAGGGATCAAGGAAGAATCAATGGATAAAAAAAAATCATTTATTTTTTCAAATTCATTTATTTTTGTTTTTTAACTCTGTCCTTTTTTCTTTTTTCTTTTCTCTTTTTCTTTTTCATGGTTGTATGCCAAAAAACAAAACAAATACTGTGACTGTTTTTTTTTTTTTTACTCGTTTTTTTTCCTCAAATATTTTCAATATATATTCTTTTTTTCCTTTTTGGGGGGGGGGGGGGGTTTACACGTTTATGAAAGCGCACACACATGCACTAAGATATATAGTACCTATTTAGAGGACTTAAAGACTGCCATCTGTTTTAGATATCAATTGTGGTTCAGTAGCGGATTTGATTATGAATGTGATGGTGTCACCTTCTATACGGTGGGTATAGATTATTTACAAGAGTCTTCAAAGGATTTGGTTATGTTGGCTCGGATACCATATTGAAAAATAAAAATAATAAATAAACAATAAGAGAATAAAATATATAAGAAGGAGATAAAGGATTAACATGGTTTCACTATGGACTAGGAAATAGAAGATTCACTAGTGAGAAGTATTATTAATGGGCTCATATATAAATTAAAAAAACGGGTAAGTTTCCTAGAAATATCAAATCTTCTATAATCAAGAAATCCTATTTCCTAATGTGAAAATTAACACAAATAAATCTAAATATCATGTATTACAATAAATCAATCTAAAAATTGGAAAGAAATAGAAAGAATAATTTTAATTAATATTTGACGGTCATCTCAAATCTCAACACTCTCCCTCACGTTTGTGCATACCAACTTGCCTCCAATAATTGGAGATAAAATTGATTTTTAGAAGCTTCACATGTTAGGCTCAAAATTCACATGAGCTTTACAGGACATGCTTCAATTTCAGAAGCCCAAATCCATGCCAGCTTCATAGCCCATGCTTCAATTTTAGAAACTTCATATGCTAGGCTCAAATCCACATGAGCTTTACAGGACGTGCTTCTTATATGTGATCTTCGATGATACTTTTCATGAATTCAAATGAGATTAATATGATGAATGACATCAAGGATCGAAGATCAAAGGATGAAGAAATCAAAAAGCATTATGGGCATAGTAGATTCAGGACAAGCGATCAGGGAGGAATCAATGGATCAAAAAATATCTCTTTTTTTTAATTCATTTTTTTTTGTTTTTTTAACTCTCTCCTTTTTTTTTTGTTTTTTGTTTTGTTTTGTTTTGTTTTGTTTTGTTTTTTATTTTTTTCATGTTTGCATGCCAAAAAACAAAACAATACTATGAACGTTATTTTTTTCACTCGTTTTTTTTCTCCTTAAAATTTTTCAATATATATTTATTTTTTTCCCTTTTTTCGAGGTTTTTTTTTACACATTAATGATAGCACGCACACGTACATTAAGATACATAGTACCTATTTATAGGACTCCAAGACTACCATTCATTTCAGATGGCAACGACATCAATTGTGGTTCAGTAGCATATTCGGTTATGGATGTGATGATGTCACCTCCTACACGGTGAATGTGGATTTTTCACAAGAGCTTTCAAAGGATTCGGTTTTGTTGACTCTGATACTATATTGAAAAATAAAAATAATAAGTAAATAATAGGAGAATAAAAGATATAAGAAGGAGATAAATGATTAATGTAGGTTCATCCACGGATTACTAAAGAGAAGATTTACCAGTGATGAGCATTAGGAATGGGCTCATATATCAATACAAATTTACGAATACAAAAAACGGGTAAGTTTCCCAATAATATTAAATCTTCTACAATCACTAAATCATATTTTCTAATATGAAAATTAACACAAATAAATCTAAATCTCCTATATTACAATCAATCAATTTAAAAATTGGAAAGAATCATAAAGAATAATTTTAATCAATATTTGACAATCATCTCAAATCTCAACACTCCCCCTCAAGTTGGTGCATACCAACTTGCCTCAAATAATTCGAGATAAAATCAATTTTTAGAAGCTTCACATGATAGGTTCAATTCACATAAGCTTCACAATACAGGCTTCAATTTCAGAAGCTTCACATGTCAGGCTCAAATCCACATAAGCTTCACAGCACAGGCTTCTCACGTGCATTCTTTAATAATACTTTTCATGAATTCAAATGAGATTAATATGATCAATGGCATCAAGGATCAAAGATAAAAGGATTAATAAATCGAAAAGGATAATGGAAATAACATATTAAGGACGATCAAGGAGGAAACAATGGATCAAAAAAGATCTTTTTTTTTTTTGGTTTTTTTAACACTCTCCTTTTTTTTTTTCCCTCTTTTTTCTTTTTCTTTTTCTTTTTCATGTTTGTATGCCAAAAAGCAAAACAATTACTATGAATGTTTTTTTTTTTTTAACTCGTTTTTTTCCACAAAATTTTTCAATATATAGTTGTTTGTTTTTCTCTTTTCGGGTTTTTTTACATGTTTATGATAGCACATACACATGCACTAAGATACATAGTACCTTTTTAGTGGATTCCAAGACTGCCATCCGTTTCAGATGACAATTACATCAATTGTGATTCAGCAGCTAATTTGGTTATGGATGTGATGATGTTACCTCCTACATGGTGATTATGGATTATTCACAAGAGCCTTCAAAGAATTTGATTATGTTGGCTCTGATACCATATTGCAAAATAAAAATAATAAGTAAATATAAGAGAATCATATATATGAGAAGGAGATAAATGATTATCGTGGTTTCATCCACGGACTAGAAAAGAGAAGATTCATTAGTGAGGAGTATTTTGATTGGGCTCTCATATAAATATAAGGTTACAAATACAAAAAACGAGTAAGTTTCCCAAAAAATATCAAATCTTCTATAATCAAAAAATTATATTTTCTAATATGAAAATTAACACAAATAAATATAAATATCCTATATTACAATCAATCAATCTAAAAATTGAAAAGAGTCATAAATAATAATTTTAATTAATATTTGACAATCATCTCAAATCGTAACATTCTTTTGCGTAAGGGGGTGCATGATGACTTCGACATATATAGATGATGGTTAGACATTTATGGTGGCAGATTAACATACATAGATCAGGGTAAAGAATGGGTTTATTTATGGTAACAAGGTTTTTCCGTCTTTGATTAATGAGACTTGGGGGCTGGTCATTTTTGTTGTAGCATTAGCAGTGTTGTCAAACAGAGAGATCGTTTCCCCCATTTCCTTTTCTTAAATTTTCCAGCAGAGATCATATATATATATATATATATATATATATAACCAAATGTAAATTAGGCGATCCCATTGAGGTTTTACGATTGCACCTGTTAAAAAAAAAAAAAAAAAAAGAGAGAGAGAAAGAAACTGTTGATGAGGGTTTCGCTCTTCAGCAAGCAAAGCCTTCATTCGTAAAAAGACTACTCATATTATCTGGGAGATCGATGGCGTTGGTGTTATTACTAATAGTCCCAAGTTTGAAGCTGAAAGAGTTAGATTTGTTGTCATGCCGATCAGAAAGAAATTTAGCAGGGTGGGGGGTGGTGGGACTTAATAAATTACTATGAAAACACACATTGCTAATCAATTAAGGCCAAAATCCACGAATGGACTGATAGAGAGAAGTGCTTGAGAAGATTGTCTTTCTTCTAACTAATTAAAGCCTTAATAATTAAAACTAAGAGAAAATTGCTGCTGCTGCTTCTTTCATCTCCTACAAGTGACCAACCAACCATATATATATATATATGTATATTATATAAATATATATCTCAGTTTTTGCCTTTTACCTAACTAAATAGAGTCCTCCCAGTTCAGCACTAGTAGACTCTAAAACTAGATATGATTACTTGATTAATGTCTGGCCGAAGTGCCAAACCAAAAGGCATATCATGGGGAACGCCCTGTAGGATTAATAGGAAAATAACCTATAAGTTTTAATATCTTGGCAAAGTTCTATCTCTTAGATCAATACTAAGGCTTAAAAGCTTGCAACCGAATAGCTCAAGCGCTAGGAAGGCATTCCTTGCCATGGATGGGTGAGCCTGACATTCTTTAAAGCTTTCAAATCTTAATCTCAATAGAGAGAGCTAACTTTGACAAGATATCAAAACCTAGAGATTACCTTCACATTAATTATACCAGTGTGATTGGGTAGCAATCAGAGCATCATCTAGGTCGCTGTATAGGATTATAATGCTAGTATATAGGGACTCATTGAAGTATCAGAGAGGGAGTTTAGAAAGACATAATTTTATTAAGGAATTCTCGAAAGGATTACAAGGATTGTTTATCTTACAAGGTAAGGAAGCTCAGCTATTTGTAAGCTGAGAATTACAAATATTCGGATTTTAGAATCGGGACTTTAACATAATTTACAAACATGTGGATAAGGAAGAGGGACAGCTGTAGAGGTAATCCACAACTTTTGTTCACGCGAGTAGCAAACAGATAAGGCAGAAGAATCTACATTTTACTTATCTGAAATGAAAAAGAAAATATTCTTAGAGCTGGTAGGTGATATGTTGAGCTGTGACTGTCGGACAAGCGTCTGATGTTCTGTACATATGAGGAATCTTGCTGAATGGTTTGTGACGCATGTGCTGACATCTTTGCGGAAGGTGAGCTTGACTGGGCTGAGTGAATCTTCTGAGTGCTTGGTGAGGTGGGTGATGATGTCACCATTTAATCTTCATAGGTTCATGTGATGGATTGAAATTCGGATCTGAGTACTGGTCATAGTAGTCATATCCTTCTGATCCATAATACTCTCGCTCATTTGTGGAGTCATCTGTTGGTCTGTTGGGCCAATTGTTGGTAGTGGGCTATGTGTAGTATTCTGGTGTTATATTTATTGGCTGTTCTTCTTCTGCTGGGCTTGTTGGGCTGTTGGGATGGATATCTTCAGGACTGATTGGACTTCTAGGTAGGTTCTCATCTTCATCATCTGTAATGACATGTACAGGGTGTCTCAGAGTGGAAGGAGTTTTGCAAAAAGGTATTTTGGCTGAATACCAAGATCATGGAAAAGGGAGAGCTCTTTGGATGGCTTTTTTTTTTTTAGAGTCAGGGGCTGTGATGATCTGTAGTGCATCCTTTGGAAAGGTGTCTGGAAAAGTGTGAGAATAGGAAGGGGAAGAAGAAGAGGCCATCTGGGTTTGGGAAGTTGTGAACAGAAGTGGAATGGTGTTCTTGAGACTGTCGGTGATAAGATTTATTGCTGGTTTGGAGAGGAAGTTTGGGATAATATTGTCTTTTCCTTTAATGTGGACAATATCAAAGGAATATTGGCAACACCAGCTAGCTAATCTTAGTAATTGAGCATGAACCGCTCTGTTATACTTAAACTTAAGCATACCTTTTGAAGTGGCAAAATCAGTCTTGACTAGAACATGGTGTCCAATCAGATGGAATTCAAACTTCAAGATACCTTGCTTAATCGTGAGGAGTTCCTTGAAAGTTGAATGATGATGGAGTTGGGACTCTTTAAAAGCACCACTTTTCTATCCACAAATTTGTCTTTTGCCCGTGCTGTCTTCTTCATTGAATACTACACCCCAAAACTTGTGATTTGCGTCTGTCTGAAGGATCCTTTTTCCCAAGGAGGGAATCTTCAAGGGTGGCAGCTTTTGCATATGCTTTTTTAGGTATTGGACCACTTTTGTGCATTTGGGAGACGAGACAGGTGGCTCTTTTTTGAGCATCTCTTCGAGAGGGGCAGTGTAGTGGGAAAGACGTGGCATGAAGTCTCGGAGATAGTTTATTGTCCCAAGAAATTGTTGAACCTGAACTCATGTCAATTGATCCAGGAACTTAAGCAATTCATGGGCAATATGAGGTTGGGCCTCATAGTGTCCATTGTGTAGTTTCATTTCCAAAAAGTCAATTTCAGTTTGGCCAAGGAACATCTTCTTTTCTAACAACATTATGCCGTATTGTCTGGTGAGAGTCTCAAATTGGGCTAGCAAGGCTAAGCAAGCCTCTTTTGTGGGGGGGCAAAAAGGTGGATATCATCAATATAGATGAGGGCTTGATTCAGGATTGGGTCATAGATACGGGTCATAGCTTTTTAGAAAAGAAAAGGGACTGTTTTTAAGCCAAAAGGCATAATATCCATTGGAAATGGTGAATTGGTATACAGAAAGCTGTTTTGGGCCGATCTTGAGATTTGATACCCAATTGCCGAAATCCCAATTTTAAGACAAATTTTAAAAATATTTTGGCATTTGACAAACTTGAAAAGAGGGTATATCTATTAGGCAGAGGGAACTTGTCATCAGCTAGAAAATGATTAAGGGGCTGGTAATTAATTACCAATCTTTGTTTACTTCGTATATATTCTGATATCTTATTTACTTAGAAAGCATGACATGCCCATGGAGAATCTGTAGGCTCGATTAAGCCTTGTTGCTGAAGTTCTATACATTCTTCCATGGCCATCTTTTGATGTTCTGAGTTCATCCCAGGGTGGCTTGCTTTTGTTGGGTTGACATCCTCATTTTGTTTGAATGGCAGAGCAATGAAGAACTCCTTGTTTTTCCATAGAGGAGTAGGGCATTTATGCAAAAACTCAGTGCTAAACTAGCTTCTGGTTTATCTTTTGGTAAGGATCTGAATGAAGCTGGAAGTAGTTGGGAACAGCTTCCCAAGCAGCAAAATACTGCTTCTAGATGAGTCCATGAAGATCTTCAATCCTTCTTTCTTCGTATACAGATCAAAACCAAAGATTAAATCTTTTCCAGGGAGCTTTAATCCAATAATCTTGTGAATTATGGAACATCCGGGGAAAAATTGTAATTTAATAGGTTTGCTGATGAGCTTTGTACATAAGATTTCTCCATTAGCTGCATGGAAGAATTGTTTTTTCTTCTTCCAATAAGATGGAGGAAGGATGTCTGGATTCAGAATAGAGTGTGAGGCACTAGTATTAAAAAAGGTAGCAACTTTGATAGGATTAGCATATTTTGAGGGAATGACCTGCATCTTGATGATGGGGGCTTTTTGAATCATTTGTAGGGTGGATATCTGAAATGCTTCCCTGGATCAGTTTCTTCGGAGTCAAAGTCTAAATGAGTTGCTGAGTCATCAGAGTCTGCAAGTTAGAGTGCATAAAGAGTCTGGTCAATGATCACTTCGTCTATAGAAAATATGGATTCCACCTTGTTGTCGGAGAGTGAAATTCCTGTTACTTCTCTGATGTGGGCCATCATTTTTTTGTGATTTTGATCTAGGACAATTTTTCATAAAGTGGTTCTTATTACCACAGATAAATCATTTGGTTGCCCGTTTCTTGCCAAAATTCTTTCTCTTGCAGAGGAACTTCCATGGTCCTTTCTTCTTGTGGAAATGCTTGTTTCTTTTGAAGCTTCTTTTTCTGAACTTCTTGGACCTGTGTCATGGCTTAGTAGTGCACGGATGCACGTACATCCTAGAGTAGGGTTTTAAGGACATTTGGTGTAGAGCTCGTTATTGATGCTGACTTTGTCTAGATTCTTCATTTGTTTCATATATTCCTGGAGAAATTTGTTCTGAGAACACATCTTATCGAGTGCTCTGAAAACAAGTTGACATAATTCCCTAAAAGTAGTATATGCAAGAGTCTTGTTGTTGATGGAAATGAGCCTAAATGTTTCTTCTCCCAGGGGATTTGGAATGGAAGAGAGAAATGCTTGTTTGAGGTTAGGATCAATAAGGCCTCCGATGAGATAGAAACGGCAGGACATTTTTTGGAAATGAATTTCCAGGTCTTTCTTACTCATCAAGCAGCCCCGCATTTTGAAAATTCTGATCAGGATTGTTTAGTGATCTGAGCTTCTTGCCACAGAATTCTATGTACAAGTGATCGTAAGGTCTTTCAACTGATTCGGTTTGAAAGATCATAAGCTGTCTGTATTCTCCTAGACTTATCCACTAGTCTTGTAGAATTCCTACTAGTCGTGAGACAAACTGAAGTAGGATCTGGCTGGTCTAGGCATTAAGCTTTTGGACTTCAAGGATAAGCCAAGCTTTAAATTCTTGGAATCTATCTCTCCATTTGGAGGGAGGGATATCATCCAGAGTGAAAGTTTGGACTTTTCCTATGGAAGTAGTTGTGGTTTAGGCTTGTGGTTGGTCTACTGTTTCACCAAAATCTTCATCTGGTTCAGTTACTGTAGGTTCTGGATGTGATGAAGATTCCTAGGCCATAAGATGAGGCTGAGGAAGATTTGGTATTTCTGTCTCAGACTGTTCATAGGGATCAGAAGACCAAGTATCTTCATTAGGAATACTTCCTTTGTCTAAGGAGACTTTGAATTGTTGAAGATGTACTTGAGGAAGATCTTGTTTGCAATGTTCTTGGATCAGTGTAGTGAGTGGATTCAGAAATCCTGTCTTTTGCACCATCAGTTGAGAAGAAGATAACTTGCCTCGATGTGATGTTGAGTCCTGGACCTTCTATTTTCCTTTTTGTTTTATGAGGAATTATCTTGGTCAAGGAGCCTTTTGAGCCAGAGGACATGGTCTTCTTTCTGTGGGACTATTGGCAGTGGTTGTTCTTCCTTGGGGATGGTAGCAAATCGCCAGGGTATTGTATCCGGCGGTGCGAATCCTATTTGGGCTTATGCTTGGAGAACAGTTAGTTGCGTCTTTAGAAATTTTATTTCTGCTTCTTTTTCTACGAACAATCTATTGGAGAACGAACTAGTACTTGCAAGCCTCATAAGCTCTTGACAAGTCTGTTGCACTTTCAATTCAAGCTTCTCAAGGAGGATTTAGGATTTGGGGAGTCCAAGATTGGAATTATCGATCTCGGATTCTAACTATGAGATTCTTTGGTCAATCTTCTGGAGGACCTTATTTTGGGCGATAAGGTTCTCAGATTGCCAGTTGAGGATTGCTTTTGCAGGGCTGACTTTCTTGGTCGTACCATCTGGTTCAATAGCTTTGGAGTTGTATACCTTAGGCTGCTGTGTCTCTGTACCATTTATTGATGTAATTAGTATAAGCATCGAGAAATCTTCATCACATTGGATAGAATTCATCATACACACTTGTGGACGGGCCATCAGTAATACTGATTTAGATAGAACTAGAAACTGCTGACCTTATTGGTGTAGGTATTTTTGAGCCTACTTGTAACAGGATAGTACCAGTGGACTAGTTGGTGGGGACCTCGAGGCAAGTTTACTTGGGTGGTCATCATCATTATCAGTTTCCCATCTTGTGGGAATGATCGGACCAGAGATTCTTGGAGGTGCAGTATATTTGACTATGTAGTCCAATTTTCCTGATGGTTGTCTAAGTACGCCAACAGTTGTGTTTCCATCCTGGAGTTGATGTTTGAGCCTTTTCCCTAAGCTTGTCTTTTTCCTGGGTTGAGCCAAAGAGTCATCTTTCCTGGCATCCTTTATACAGTCTGGGCAAAAACATACGTCCTAGTAACAGTGACCTGTTTGGGAATATTGAGCATACTGTGGTTTGGCATCAGGACTGAAGGAAAGGATTTTAGCTTGCTCGGGGGTGATCAGAGTCATCACGTAATGAGTAAGGAGAATACTACTGAGGGCTTCTTCAGGTTTCTTGAAGGTGATTAAAGTGGAACCATCCTTTTGTGTGGTGAACGGTGTTTCAGAGGACTATACTGCAAAATAAGGCTGGTGTAGCTTTTCGTAATTGGTGACATACGAATCTGGAAGGAGCTTCTTCAACTCTTCTGTTGGAATCTGTTTAAGGATCTAGGTGCACATAAGGGCATTATGTGAATCTGCCGTGATCATTAATGTAATAACTAAAATTTTCGTCAATACAATTTATTATAGAGAATTTCAAGTTGAACCATGAAGGTGTTTATGCAAAATCCTGATTAGGGTTTTTGAGTAATTTTATGAGTTCTTATTGACTTTATAAGACTCAATTATGAATTGTTTAGTTAAGCAAATGACCTTTTTGGGTAAAAAGGGGAAGAAAATCCATGATTTTATGATTGGTCAAAGTTTGACCACGAAAGTCAAAGTTGACCAAAAAAGTCAAAGTTTGACCACGAGAGTCAACGTTTGACCGAGAAAGTCAAAATTGACCAAGAAAGTCAAAATTTGACCAAGGGAGTCAAGGTTGACCAAGGAGGTCAAAAGTTGGTTAAGGAAGTTAAAGGTTGACCACACAGATATATGATGAGCAGTATGGAAAATATGCTGCAAAAACTAAAATTATGGATATAAGAATGTAAATGAGAAATAAAACCACCATAGAAAAATCAAGCACAATAAATAGGTATTTTTGGGCCAAAAAGTTTTAAGCAAAAAGAAAATTTTTCGTACTGTCCATTTTCACACAGATAAATTTTGGATGCAATACTATGCCACAGTATTGTGTATTAGTAAGCTCAGTACCAAAAATATCTGTGTTGGCATTAAAGTGGACTGCTTTTTAAGAGAAAAAGCCAAACAAAGCCTTATATAGGCTTATGTCACCTAGTTTGAAATTATGACCTCATTAAGGCTTTTCTATTAAAGAAAAAAATGATTAAAAAATTTGATGAATATCTTGACAGCTCACTCCTTGTTGACCGGCCACTTTGGGGCCAAAATTTAATTAAGTTTAACTTATGGGGTTTTAGTAAAAAGGAGAACCAAAAATAATTCTAAAATCACCCGAAAAGCTCACCTATAAATAGCCCCCATGGCAATCGGTTTTTTGGCTGAAAAATTGAAGAAAAACAGCAAATTGAAGAAAAACAGCCAAACTCTTTCCATTTCTCTCCTCCAAAAATCTGCAAATCCAAGTGTGAGTTTGAGTGAAGAAAAATTTGGGAAAACTTAGGGATTTTGGTGCATGTGGTGTGAGGTTTCTACTAGTGTTCAAACCAGTTTTTTTTGGGCAGCCTTGTGCTCAGTTTTTGGGGTCATAGAGCTGGCTGTAAAAGGGTGAGAGAGTGACCAAAATTTGTGATTAGAAGTGCTAGGTGTTGGGTGCAAGCAGCCACCAAAATCAGCCACAAATCTTGGTGCAATTTGGCACAAAGGGACCGGCCATAGGGAGGTCTAAGGGGGAGAAATTTTTGGTGAACCAAACCCTAGTTCCAACTTGTGATTTAAATCAAGGTAAACCTTTCTAGACCTTCATCTCTTTCAATTAAGCTTTCAATTTGAAATTTACATGTATTTCAAGTTGAAATTGTAAGAGCATAAGCTCAATTTATTTTGTGCCCAAAGTTAGGAATCTAGGGTTGTGCTTGAACTAGATTAAGGGTCGTTTGATTTTTATGTGCATGCTTGCTTTAAATTTGTGATTTGCACGCTAAATGTTAGTTTATTGTATGTCCTCTGATCTGCCCTAGGATGTTTGTGGATGAAAATTTTATGCTAGCTTACTAGAATTTCATGACAATGCTTGATATGCTAGATATGACCTAAATCATGCAACTAAAATTATCCAAAGTTGATTAGGCTTTTATGGCAATGTTAGAAAATGTGTTTAAAGAAAATTTACATTAGAAAACCGCTGCATGTGTGTATTAGAGCTCCCACGGTGGCTGGTTGAGCTAGGTTTCACGTTTAGGACGTAAAACAAACTCAAAATCGAAAAACTACCAGGTTCGGGTAAATCCTGACTAGTTTTCTCAAAAGTGAATTTTGAGGCCTTTAGAGGCCGAATTTGAAGAAACTCAAAACATGAAAGTTGCTCAGAACAGTTTTTCCTAAAGAGAAATGTGAATAGTTTTTCAAAATGAGACTCCAATGACCTCCGTTTTCACGAAAACCTGAGACTGACGTGCTCAGATCTCTATGCACGTCCAGTTGTATTTTAAGAGGAAAACAAAAGGGTTAAAGTCAGAACTAGGTTTTTCATAAAACATAAAAGTTCTAGAATTTTTCGAGATCTAAAAGTTTCATGAAGACAACTTTTTCAAATACTGCCCAGATTTTAAAGTATAACTGAGTTTATAAAAACTGTGCAGAAAACAGTAGATTCATGTACAGGATTTTCCAGAATAATGTAAGGATTTGGTATTTTTGAACCAAAACTGATAATTTGACTGCAGGAACTGTTTCAAAGGTAGTTCCAACCCTTAATAACATTTTCAAATATTTTGTCAAGAAAACCCAAATTTTTACAAGAAAAATAAAGAGGATTTTTATAAAAAGGTGGTAAAACACCCCTATTTTCTAAAGAAAACAAGTGGAACTATAGACTTAGGTTTTCTTAAAATTGGGGTGAGCAAAAGGATTACCACCAGTAACCAAGTAGTACACCCGAACTATAGCACTGGGTCCAAAGCCCAGGGTTACCAATAGTCACCTAATAGGTTACTACATAATTGGACCTTAGTAGCCCAATAGGGGTTAACCTAGGATAGGTCATACCAAGGGTTACCAAATGTAACCCAACGTGATACCAAGGTTAGTAAAATTAAGGGTTATCCAATGTAACCCAACATGGTATCAAATTAATAAAACCAAGGGTTACCCAATATTGTATCAAGATGGCAAGACCTAAGGTGACCAATAATAACCTAGTAGGTCATGGGATTATGACAAAGTCCAAAAGTTGGGTAATGATCTAGCACTAAGCATGTATGCACGGTTACCCTATGTAACCTAATAAGGTATGATCCAAGGTTGGTAATATTAATCACTAGGGTTACTCGTAGTAATCCACTAAGTTATCATGAGTTATGAAAAGGGATATATAACTAGGATTACATGTATGAATGTTGGTTAGGTTACCAACATACTATAACAATCAAGGCTTCTTACCTATGTCCTTCAATGAAGCAGGAGATAACCTGCAGCGGCGTCTTAATTAGGAGTAGCCCCACATAGGACATAGCTATCAAGGTAAGTACAACTCCACCTACAGTATAGGCTTTGTTGTGATGCTTACCTAAGCATGTTAATGTGCGATATTATTCGATGTATGTTATGTTGTTTGTTATGTTATATGCCAAGTATGTGGTTAAATGTTTAATACGATACATGCTATGCTATGTGATATGTTAGATTGAGGTATGCTTATGTTATGTCATATGAAATATTAAGATCATGGATATTTTACGAGGCATGTTAGAATATAATCAAGTAGCTGTAATATCATGAAGCATGTTCACCCATGATTAAGATAAGACCAAGATCAAGAAAGAGATCATGAAAAACAAGTAAGATGGCAAGCGAGCTTGCCAGTGTCGTACCACCGGTCCGAGGTCGGGTTGGACTATGGTTTGAGTTAGAAATGGACTGGCCGCCCCAACCACTCCATAGTTGCGCGCCGGGTACGGACACTTATGTAAGGGGCCCATAAGCAAGATAAGTTAAGACAAGATGCAAATCATGCTATGCAAGTATAAGAAAGCATAATGAAGCATAAATGGCTCATGCATTATTAGAGATGCTATGCGGTTATGATATGGAATGTTGAAATTTATTATGTACGTGTTATTTTTATGTGTCGCGGATGTATAGTTGTACTTGCTGAGTGAAAGCTCACGTCTTACGTCTATGCTGTAGGTAAGCAACCTATGAGCAATGACTGATACAATGATGGGGGAGCAAGGCGGAGCGACTGTGAAAAAGTGGGAAAGTGACCGCTACGCGTTTTGTCTTTATAAGTATTTTATTTCAAATAGAACAAAGTTATTTAATTATTGTGTATGCGTATGCAAAACATCTTAAGTCAGTTAAAGTAGGTATGTATATACGCTTGTAAAAAAAAAATTTCCGCTAAATTATGCTAAGTCGATAAGTATGTAAGTACGGTAACGGTCTGTGCAAGGCGGGTCGTTACAATTAAGGCCTTGGTTGTGCTTGGGAGAGTGAGGTCAGTGGCATGATTTTGTACCCTATAAACCATCTGGTAGTGGAGGGTGGCAAATATGGAGCTGGGGTCCATATCAATTCTTGTGACCTGGAGCCGTACCTTGAGGGCATTCAAGAGGTGAGAGTCCTGAATAGACATACAGAAATTGGGGGAAACGGTTGTAATGATTGTTCCTGCATTGAGGGTAGTTTGTATCGTTGCGATGACAGCATCCCTGTATCTTCTATATCGAGAGTCTGGTAGTGCAAGGCGTGCACAAATTGGAAGGCCTTTTCGCCCATGGAAAGTGAGAGCAAGGTGGATGGCACCAAAATGGAGATGTGTAAAACCTTGGGTTTGCCATTAGGCCGGGTATTTTGGAGGAATTTCTAGAGATACGAAGTGTTCTTGAGTGGTTGCCAGGAGGTTACACTGGTTGAATTTGGTGGACTGAATGTACTCTTTACATTTCGGGGGGTGTGTCTGATGAGTTGTTTGATGGACTTAGTTATGGGATTTACTGGCTTAATGAAGGCATGGTATGGGTTGATGAGAGGAAGGTCTTCAGAGACAACCTTTTGGTCATCTGGGACATAATTTATCTCATAGAGGTAGTCTAGTTTGGAGGCTGTAGATTTTCGAGGGGAAGTAGAAGGAGTTAGAGCAAAAGGAGCAGAAGTAGGTTGGAGAGACATCTCAGAGGAAGAGATAGGTGACTCAGTGTTTGGGTTTTCCATGATGAAGAGAATGATATACTTGTCAGAGTATGTATAACGTATCATAATACCATACACAAACCAGGCTCTGATACCACTTGGGGGATGCCTGGTAGGATTAATAGGAAAATAACCTATAAGTTTTAATATCTCGGTAAAGTTCTATCTCTCAGATCAATACTAAGGTTGTGTAGATCTAAACTGAATAGGCCATGGACATCCATTTAGACATTTATATATATTTGCAAAAAGTAACCTTTTTGGGTAATTATTATTGAAAAATAAAGGATAACATGGTATACCAATTAAAGATGGGTAAAAGCATAACCATACATACAATATTGAAACTTTTCAATGAAGCAAACTTCAAAAAGGGCCTTGTACCATTTGGTGTCTCTTTTAGGTTCCAACTCCTCTTCGCAAGCTTTAAAGGGCCTCCTCCTCGTATTTCTATGCCTTTTGTATTACCGACGTTCGCCGTTGCATACTTTTCTTATTATTATTATTTTTGTTATTATTTTCATTGTTACTATTATTATCATTATGAGCAGTGGCGGTAGAAGTGGAAGGAATCATGAGTTGAGACATGACAGGAGAAGATTTGGGAATAAATATGATATTGTTATTTTTGTTATTAGAAATTACTATGGTTTGTACGACAACTATTGTCGCCAAAAAAAAAAAAAAAAACGATGCCTCTCAACTCTTTTCGGTCCATTGGATTATTAACTCCCTTTTTATATCTCAAAAATTTTTTAAAGGAGAAATTTTTATATTGCATGCACGACATACATTGGCTGTATAATATATTTTGAATAACATGATTATAAGAACTTGTATTAAAGTAAAAGGCTAGCTTAGTTTTTTTAATTCTTATTTTTAAATAAGTAATGAGAAATTAAAGAGCAAGTAACTGACCAACTATCTCACGCAAGATATCGATTATTATAGAATTTATTTACAAGAAGAAATATTATTAAAATTACATCAATTAATTGAATGGAAAAAATGTCTATTTTTCATCTATGAGAAATTAAACAGGTTAAATTATGGAAAACTTGTAAGTAAGCAGAACTCAAATTGCCCTTTTGCTCTCACGTTACCTCATTTACAGTACCCCTCTTTCCCACGTTAGTCATTACCAAATTTATTTATTGCTTAAATCCAACCTTATTATAATCTCAATATTCTGAACTTATAAAAAAAAAAAAAAAGAGGCAAACCTTAAATAAATTTATTTTGATATATGTAGCCTAATACTCCATTCAAGAGGTGATTATAGATAACTTTTTTCATTATTTTGCCAATATTTTGTAATAGGTTAGCTTTCATAATTTTGTTGGCATCTTCAAATAATGTTTTGTGGAATATTCATTCCTTAAATTAACAACAATTAATATTGAAGACTCAAAGACCAAGTTAAAAAGACTTAAAAAGACCATTATTTTAAAATAAATCCTCCCACACACAATAAAATTCCCATATCAAAAACATAAAAATAAAAATAAAAATAAAAATTAAATTAAAATTAAAATTAAAGATAAAAATAAAAAAACTCTATCTGCTAACAACTCCGGTGGCCTTGCGGTGGGGGGCCTGGGTTTGGCATCGGCAGCTCGCAGCTATCGACGGCTCGGGTGGCATGAGAACCAGCCAAAACTGCGGGGGTGTTTGGTTGGTTAGTTTGAGTTAAAATATTTTAGTTGTAATAGTAAATTTTTTTGAATTTTCAGAAAAGACAAAAAACTTTTTGAGAAAAAGACAAAAAATTTTTTGGGAAAAAGACAAAAAAAAGTATAGTTTGAGTTAGAATGAGATGATGAGGCAAACAAAGCCTACGAGTTCCAAACGATGGCCGCCACCCACAGCAAAGGGCAATTCAAAAGTCCATGAGATTCGGTTGTTCGGAGGACGATGGCATCTCTATTGTATTCTTGCTGCCGTTCGATTTGAAGGTCCAACACGAGCGCGAGCCGGCAACCACAAGACGGCCGGGCACGAAATCCGGTGGTGGGAGGAGCCCGTCGGTGAGGAGAGCAGCGAGGTTTGAGGTCGAGCTTTAGATCTGGGTTCACCCGTCGCAGGTGAGGACGCTGTTGCGGCAGATCTCGCTCGCCGGCGGCTATGGTAGTGCGATGGGGGACGACGCTGCGGCTTCTGCAGATCTCGCTCGCCGGTGGCCGATGGCTGTGATCTGGCAACCGTTGCGGTGAAGATGTGTCCCCGTCGGTGACGAGTAGGGGCGTAGAGGCTGTGGTCTGAGATATTTTTTTTTTCCTTTTATTTCTTTTTTTTGGCATGTAATCCTGCGTGATAAACATACATATGTTTTCATGCACCCTTTTAATATAAGCTGTTCAAAAGTGATGAAATGGTTAAAAACTTTTACCCTGTCAACGGGGTAAAAATGTTTAAGTTGGCCATATTATTTTGAGGTGAATGATTTTCACACACTTTTTGTTTTGTTTTGTTTTGTTTTTGTTTTTTTTTTAAGAGTAATTCTTATTTTCTTGTTTGAGATAATAATTCTTACAAGTGATAATCATAAATTTTAATTTAATAGTAAAAAATTTCACATATCAAATTACACAAATTAAGGATTAATTCGGAGCTTTGGATTGAGAAAATCTATCTCCTTTATCTCCTAATTTAGTACAAAAGTATTGCACTTAGAGCGTATTTACTAATGAGTAATTCAATAAAAAAAAAAGAATTGAATTCCCGATTTTAAATTCTAGTGTTTACTTTTATATTTGGGAATTAAATGATATGCATCCTACCTAGAAATAAGGAATTAATTTCCTTGATAAGGGGACTTGTCTCCTACCTACTGCCTATGTAAATAAATTCCTTCCTCCTAAAAACTAGGAAGTAACTAATTCTAGACCAAATATATCCTTATTCTTATTTAATTATTTTTTTTTCAGTAAAGGATAATTTTATAACAACATTAAACATATTCTCAATCTTTATAAGAATTTAATTTCTCAAGTAAATAGATTCCTTGATAAATTAGTAAACACTTTTATTTAATTATGTGCAATTTAAATCATTTTTTCATGAAATTAATTTCTTATTTTTAGAATTCTCGATAAGAAAACGTGCTATTAATGAATTGTATATTGCGGATTCTTAGATTGGGCTTTTGAAATTTAAATTAACATATTGCAACATAAAATAGTTTGTTAAAAATATAATTCACTACAACATAGTTGAGTTGAGGTATTCTAAATACAACAGCGTACATTGTATTCTCTGAAATAGCAATTAGAGTTTTATAGGGTTACTAATTGTTAGAGATGTCAAAATGAGACAGTTTAGTGGGTCAGTACAAGCATGACATAACCAAATATGGGTACACAATATGGCACGGTTTTCAAAGGGGCCCAACTTGACACGGTTTATTAAGTAGACCGTGCATAGGTGTGATTTTTAGGCATGAATCACATTAATGGCACGACACGTTAAAGGTCCTCCATGAGCACAACAAGTGACACAACAAGGACATGAAATTATTGCTCTTTTTTGTGATTTATTTTATAATTTTTATATGAGATTTACAATGCACTTTTTTCCTTATCAAGATTTTATTTCGTTTTTGAATTTTTACTTGATAAGATTTTTAATGTCGTAGTTTCTTTTCAATAATGTGCTTAGTTTTTCTTAGGAATCAATTTTTTTCTATTATAGTCAATAATTTTTTTATAACATTATTTTTGTGAGAAATGAGCTCTCTCCCATGTCATTTTATGTAGGATGAATAATAGAGTTAAAGAGCTTAGGCAACAAGCGCAAGTAAAGCTAATCATGTTTTGTGGTGGAGATTGTGTAAGCTCTCTTATGGAGTTAGTGGAACTTTAGAGTTGTGACGCCCCCTTACTACGTAGGGTCGTCACGCCTTACTTACTTACTTACTTTACTTGAAAATTAGGAATTTTTTTTTTTTGAAACATACTTATAAAAGCATTCGTCATTAGCAATATATCATTACTACTTAAGTAAACGTTACTTAAGCTTTTTAGTTCCAAAATACCATAAAGCATAATTTGTCTGCATCATGTATATACTTATATATACAAAACTTCTCTACTTATCAAAATATTGCGGAAATAATACGTAGTGGTATCCACACCGCCTTCGTCCGCCTCCACATCATCCTCGCAATGCCCACCATTACGCTGCGGGTTTCTTACCTACAGTATGAAATATAACTTGATGAGCTTTCGCCCAGTAAGCACAAACATAATCTCACAAAACAATTAAAACATCATGAAAACATTCATCATCATATGCATATGCGTGAACCATTTATGTTCCATTTATGCATTTCTTTTAACTTACTTATCTTTCTTATGGGCCCCATAGTGTACGTACCATCATTTATTTAGCGCGCCTCCAAGTTACAGATAGGGGTTGCAAGGTCCCTAACTGCCCCGGGAACATTGGGTGATTACACCCTCCCGCATCATCGAGAGGGTGAATCCTTTACTTTAACATGAAAAATCCTCCACCTTGGGGGAGGTCGGTACGACACTTTACTTGTGATTTCTTACCATGTTATTTATCTTTAGTGAACATACCTTATGATGTCACTATATGATAACATACTTTTTATCTCATTAATAACATGGCATGGCATTCTTTTCATTAATGGCATTTGCAAACATGACATTTTCATAAACCTGACATTTTGCAAATATAGTACTTTTATAATCTTTTGCAAAAATAGCACTTTTTTTTTTATAAACATAGCATTTTGCAAAAATAACACTTTTTATAAACATAGCATTTTGCAAAAATAGCACTTTTTAATAAACATGGCATTTCATAGATATAGCACACAACATATTGCAGCATATTTGAAAACCACATACTTGAACATAATTTACTAGTTTTCATACTGCAGGTGAGGTTTGTACTTACCTCTAGTGCCGTATCCTTAGAATCGCGTTCCTTAAATTTGTCGGCAACGGCAATTCACTTTCTGATATACCAAAAATATAGGATCAGGATCCTTTCGTAAGGTGTTGGTGACCTACCAACACTCACATCTACTTTTGGTTGTATGTCCCCTATCCATGATATCCATCTTGGCCACATATTAATCCCCATTCTTTATTGAACTTTGATAAATCCTTATGAGGTTACATTGGGTAACCTTTTTGGTTAGAGTCTTATTCTATTATTGGGCTTTGCTCATACATCCTTGTTATTGGGTTATTTCCATTAACCCATTAAATCTTAGCCCAGATATACATGTGGTATCCCTTAGGGTTATGTTGGGTAACCCTTAAGGTTAACCTTAGGTAACCTTGGGTCAACCTTTTGTCAACCCTTGGTTATCCTTGGGTTTGTAACTCGGATATAATATCCGGTTACCGTTCGTAATCGGCTTGCTTACAAATTTTTACTTTAAAATTCCTCTTCCTTATTTTTGGAAAATCTTGTGTAATTAACTTCCAAAAATCCTTCATTTTGCTTGTAAAAATTATAACTCCTTTAATTAGAAAATACCTTGGTTAAATTTCATTATTTTATTTAACTTATAACTTCTTGGTTGAAACTCTCTTTTTCTTTACTTTGTGGAAAAATGTGAATTTCAAACACGAGCCCTTAAAATTCATGGTTTTCGAGATAAATCTTTTATAAAATCATTTGGGGTCGGAAACCACCTTTGGAATGGTTTCTGAAGCTAAAATAACCATTTAAGAACACTTCATAATTTTTCTAGAAATTATTTTCGTGGAACTCACATGCAAGATTTCAGACTCCCTGCGCATCTCCCACGAAACGCGCCCAGTTTAAAAATCGGCTTGGAATTTGAAAAACTTGTCCTCACGAAAGTTGTAGCTATCAAAAAATGCTATAACTTTCGTGTTTTGCACAAAATCCAGTTCGGCCTAGATCAATACCAGTTTTTATTTGAAAACGGGTTAACTCTGAAAAACTGGGTGGAGAACGTCCCAGGGTTCAGCCACGGGTTTTGGGTAAAACAGAGGCCTTTGGAGCCTTATTTTGAGATTCTGTCCACGCTATTCTCTAGGAAAAGTTGTTCCGAACAACTTTTGTGTTTTGAGTTTTACCTCATTCGGCCTCTAAGGGCCTTGAAATTACCCTTTCCCGAAACTGGCCAGATTCGAATCCGAATTGGCAGTTTCGGTTCCTCATTTCGGTTTACGTCCTATTCGCGGAATCTATCTCGACCGATCACATCGGGAGCTTAGACAACATCAAGCAGCGCTTCTAACGTCTCAATGAAACCCATAAATCCATCTCATTTAACTCATGCAACCCAAATCTGAAAATTAAAAAGACTAGGTTGCTTGGCTCTAGCACATGCATTAACACACACAAGCATCACAAAATCCATCCCTAATCTAGCATGCTCACAAGGCTGTCAAGGGCAGATTTTTGGTCTAATCTTATGGGACATACAACCTATCTTCTAGCATGAAAAATCCATCATTTTCAAGCACAAATTCTAAAGCAAACAAGCATCAGCCAACCAAACCCTAACCTTATCAAGCACACACACCAACAATGAGGGCAGAAATTTAAAGTGGACTTATATCCTTACAAACCACTTGAATCAATATCAAAAACACTTAAATAAGACTTGATTTCAAGGTGGTTTAAGAGATTTAACTCAAACCCGAGTTAGGGTTTTGAAATCCCAAAATCTTCCTTGGTTCCTTGGCTTGCTCTAGCCCACGGCTTCACCATGAAGAAAGCATCCGAAATTTTTTTTGTTACTTCTTTCTTACTCTACCAAAACCGAAAATCACAAGATGAGAAACCAAGTTTTTCTTACCTCCTTCTCTCTTGCTTGGTTCGGCCACTTGCTTGGAGAATCACCAAAATTTTCTCAAGCTCTCCTTGCTCTTGGTTGCTCACGGTTTTGGTACAAAAAAATGAGATCCAAGAGATTTTTTTGTTAGCTTTTTCTCATCTCTAAACCGAGCATTATCAAGGAAGAAATCCAGAAATTTTTCAAGATCCACTTACCTCTTTTTCTCTTGCTCTTGGTCGGCCACTTGCTTGGAGAATCAACAAAAAATTTTTTACTTTTTCTTAGCTCTCCCTCTAGAAACCGAAACCCCAAGGAGATGGAAACCCAAAATTTTTCTTTGCTCTCACTCTCTTCCCTTCTCTCTAGCTGCCGAATATCTCCAAGGAAAATGAGAACTTTTGGCTCACTTTTTCCCACAAAAGGCACAAGAAATGGGAGGGCTTGTTGATGTGACTTAGTGGTTGGTTTGCTTGCCTTGAAACAAGGCTTTAGTCTTGTCATTTCCCTTCCTCTAGCTAGCCGAATCCAAGGGGCTGAAAAGGGGTGGTTGCAGCCGGATTTTTGGGATGGAAGAGGCATGGGTTTTAGTCCATTATTTTAAGCAAGAAGTGACTAGACTTGATGGACAAAAGTGGTTCAACTTTTTCCTTGATTTATGGCTTTATGTCTAGTCTTGTTCCCATTTTTTTTTCATTTCTTTTGCTTCCCTTTGGCTGGTCGAACATGATGGAGAGGGGGGAGTGCTGCCGGATTTGATGGAGAGAGAAGCAGCCCCACATGGCTAGCTTTGGCTAGTGGAGAATGAGTCCCTAGGTATGGGCTTGTGTACTTGCTTGGTTAGGTTTTTGGTTGGATTTCAAGTCTCCATTTAGCTCACAAACCAAACCAAATCTCTTTCCTTTTCCTTCTAGTTGGCCGGACATTATGGGGGGGTAGAGGGCTGCCATTTGTAGTCTTGAGTTAGTGGAGGGTGATGTCAAGGGTTGATGTCATCTTCCACTAGCTCTTCCAAGGCCTTGTTTGGCCATCTCGTTCTTTCACAGCTCCTTTCGCGCTGTACAGTTATTTCCAATACTGTGATGAGCATTCTTATTTTATATTTTGATCCAAAAATTCTTCCATGTAAATTTTGGACCGAAACTCTCTTTCTCCAATTTTTCGGAGACCTTTTTGCCCTTAATTCTTTTTCGGTGTGCTTGATTTTTCTAGGGTGGATTTATGGCTTATAAAACTTCATTTTCGGAGATTCTTTCCATATTCCTTCATCATACTTGTGAAGTCGACGTTGTGACCCGTCCCGGTCAAACTTTGACTTTTTGGTCAACCATCTGACTTTTTGGTCAACCTTTGACTTTTTGGTCAAAGTTGACTTTTTGGTCAAACCTTTGACTTTTGAAAATTTCATCCTTTTTCGTTCTTTTTCCTTTAAAACTTCATTCTTGGCTCGTAAAACATTAATTGAGTCTCAAAATCATTAAATGAGGACTCGAACATCGTTTAAATAAAATTATGAATTTCTCATTATTATTCATAATTTTTCATATAACACATCATAAACACATAAATTAGACTTAAATTCCTTATGAACAAGGAGATTACAAGTCTTCAAAATTTCGGGTCTTACAACCTACCCTCCTTAAAAGATTTTCGTCCTCGAAAATTAGAACAAATCGGGGTAGTCTCTCTTCATATCTTCTTCTCGTTCCCACGTCGCTTCTTCAATATGGCGATTTCTCCATAATACCTTTACCAACGGTATGACCTTATTTCTTAGCACTTTTTCTTCACGTGCCAAAATTTGGACTGGCTTCTCCTCATAAGTCAGATCTTCGCGAATCTCGATCGGTTTGTGATCCAATACGTGCGATGGATCCGGAATGTACTTTTTTAGCATTGACACATGAAACACATTGTGCACATATGCCAATTCTTGGGGTAAAGCCAACTTGTAGGTTACGTTCCCAACTCTTTCGAGTATCTCGAACGGCCCTATATACCTTGGGCTCAACTTCCCCTTCTTTCCGAACCGCATAACTCCCTTAAATGGAGCGACTTTGAGGAAAACCAAGTCTCCTACTTGGAATTCGAGAGGTCTTCGGTGCTTGTCGGCATAACTCTTTTGCCGGCTAAACGCAGTCTCCATCCTTTGTCTTATAAGCTTCACGTTTTCTGTGGTCTTCGAATGAAGTCCGTAGATACAAGTTCCTTTTCTCTTGTCTCATACCAGTGGACTGGAGATCTGCATCTTCTTCCATACAAAGCTTCATAAGGAGCCATTCCAATTGAAGCGTGAAAACTGTTGTTGTACGAGAATTCAATCAAAGGAAGTTTCTTATCCCAAGTTCCCTTGAAATCCATCACGCAAGCTCGCAACAGGTCTTCTAAGGTCTGAATGGTCCTTTCTGATTGTCCATCCGTTTGCGGGTGAAAAGCTGTACTAAACGAAAGCTTGGTACCCATTGCTTCATGTACGCTCTTCCAAAATTTCGAAGTAAAGCGACCGTCGCGATCCGAGATGATTGTTTTCGGAATTCCATGATAGCAAACGATCTGGGCCACGTACAATTCTGCCAATTGTTCCACTGAGAAGCTGAAATTGATGGCTATAAAGTGTGCCGACTTTGTCAATCGGTCAACGACCACCCAAATTGCGTCGTTGCCGCTAGGAGTTCGAGGCAGACCAAGCACGAAATCCATTGTCACTTGGTCCCATTTCCATTCTGGGATGGAAATTTTCTGCAATTCTCCTCCTGGACGTTGGTGTTCCGCCTTTACTTTTTGACAGGTAAGGCACTTGCTGACAAAAGTAGCGACGTCGTTCTTCATTTTGGGCCACCAAAAGCTCTTTTTTAGGTCCTTGTACATCTTCGTGGCTCCGGGATGGACAGAATACGGAGTCTCGTGGGCTTCTTTCATGATCTTTTCTTTTAATTCTTCCTCATTAGGAATACACAATCTATTCTTTTGATAGAGTATGCCCTCATCGGATATGTGGAAATCCGACTCCTTTCCTTCTAAAATCTCGTTTTTCGTCCTAAGCAGCGAGGCATTGGCTTCTTGACGTTCTTTCATCCCATCTAAAATGGTAGGCTGGAAGGTTAGAGCAGCTAATCCTCCCGTGATGAGCTCGATTCTGGCTTCCATTAGCTCCTTTTGAAGAGGCTCAGTCAATGACTGGATTGACATCATCGAGGAAGACGACTTTCGACTAAGGGCATCGGCCACCTTGTTAGCCTTTCCCGGATGGTATCGGATATTAATGTCGTAGTCTTTCACCAACTCGAGCCATCTTCTTTGTCTCATGTTCAGCTCTTTCTGGGTGAAGATGTACTTCAAACTCTGATGGTCCGTGTACACTTCGCATTTTGTGCCGTAGAGGTAGTGCCTCCAAATCTTTAAGGCAAATACTACCGCCGCAAGCTCCAAATCATGCGTCGGATAGTTCTTCTCGTGTCCTTTGAGCTGTTGCGAAGCATAGGCGATCACTTTTCCATTCTGCATGAGCACGGCTCCCAATCCTATCTTGGAAGCATCGCTGTAAATTACGAAGTTTTCTTCCTCCACGATTGGAATTGTGAGGATTGGAGCGCTTGTCAGCTTGCTTTTAGCTCTTGGAAGTGCTCTTCACACTTATTTGTCCATTCGTAGGCCTTCCCTTTTCTTGTGAGTGCGGTAAGTGGCGCCGCGATCTTGGCAAATCTTTCGACAAATTGCCGGTAATAGCCCGCTAATTCGAGGAAACTGCGCACTTCGATGACATTCTTGGGAGCTGGCCACTTACTTACCACCTCAATCTTGGCTGGATCTACGGATATGCCTTCTTTTGAGACCACATGTCCTAAGAAATGGACCTTCTCCAACCAAAACTCACACTTGGAGAACTTGGCATAAGCTGATTTTGCTTCAAAATCCGTAGTGCATCCTTAGATGCTCCTCGTGTTTCTTTTTCGACCTTGAATAGATCAGAATGTCGTCGATGAAAACGATGACGAACTTATCCAAGTAGTCCTTAAATACGCGATTCATCAGATCCATGAAGGCGGCTGGTGCATTTGTCAGTCCGAACGGCATGACGAGGAACTCGTAGTGTCCATATCGAGTGCGAAACGCCGTCTTCGGAACGTCTCCTTCCTTGATTCGGAGCTGGTGATATCCCGATCGTAGATCAATCTTCGAAAAGACGGAGGCTCCTTTCAGTTGTCGAACAGATCATCGATCCTGGGCAAGGATACTTGTTCTTGATGGTGATCTTGTTCAATTCCCGATAGTCGATGCACATTCTAGAGTGCCGTCCTTCTTCTTAACAAACAACACCGGGGCTCCCCACGGTGAATAGCTCTGTCTGATGAATCCTTTATCCAGGAGCTCCTTCAACTGGACTTGCAATTCTTTGAGTTCAGCAGGCGCCATCCTATACGGTGCCTTGGACACAGGCGCTGATCCTGGAAGCAACTCAATTTCGAAAGAGATTTCTCGTTCTGGTGGCAATCCTGGCAGATCTTCAGGAAAAACGTCCACAAACTCCTTGACTATCAGTACATCTTCCGGCTTACTTTCGGTCTCTTGCGTCTTATCTACCATGTTGGCTAGAAATCCAAGACATCCTTCCGCCAATAACTTTCTAGCCTTTAATGCCGAAATAAACATCTTCGGCTGCTTCGGGGTCGATCCTCGAAAGATAAATTCCTTATCTCCAACTGGCTTGAACGTGACCGCGCGGCGTTGGCAGTCGATAACCGCGTTGTACTTTCCCAGGAAGTCCATACCCAGGATACGTCGTAGTCGTACAAATCGATGACGATCAGGTTGACGTACATCTCTCTACCGCATATGATTATTGGAACATGGCGTATCCAATAATCAGACAACAAGATTTCCCCGGAGGGTAATGCAGTACGAAAGGTTCTTCCAATTTTCTCATTATCTCTACCTAGTTTCTTAGCAAACCTAGGTGATGTGAATGAATGCGTAGCCCCAGAATCAATCAACACATAAGCATCTTGTTGGGCAATAGGAAGCTGACCTGTCACCACCGTGGACGGTCCAGCTTGAGCATCCTCCTTTGTGTAGGCATAGATGCGTCCTGCGGTTCTGGAGCTTCAGCTCGGCCTTGAGGAGCTGCAGGTCCTTCGAGCTTCATCTGTACAGCGTGCAACTGACTTCCCTGACCCCCTGGTAATTCTGCTGGTGTGGACATTGGCATTGCAATTCTTAGCAAAGTGGCCTTCCTTGCCACACAGATACAGCGGTTTGTCCCGGCACGGCAGTCTCCCGGGTGCTTTCTCCCACATTTCTGGCAAGGGGGAGTTCCACTGTTGTCAGGGGCATTCTTCTTCTGGGGAGGATTCTGTTGGCTCCCTGTCCTCCAGCATTCCACTTTCTTTTTGCTGGGGGTTGCCATACGGCTTGTTGCCGTCGCGTTGGCCAGAAGGTCCTCCTTGACCTTTCTGCTGCGATGATTGGCCGGGTTTGGTCTGACTCTGCTTGGCTAGTGCCCTCTCCTCATTCTTTCTTTAAAGAACTGGCCCGTTGGCCTTGTTCTGACCGACCCAATATTCGGCTCGAACTGCTCGACTGACGCACTCGGCGACAGTGAGCGGTGGGTGGGCCACTGCTGATAATCACGGCTAAGTCTGGCCGGAACATTCTCATCATCTTTCTCACTTTGTCCCTCTCGGAACTGATGAGTTGAGGGCAGAGACGGGCGAGCTGTTCAAACTTTCTTACAGCTTCGGCCACTGACAAATTTCCCTGACGGAAATTGGTGAATTCGTCCTGTTGGGTTTCCATTACTTCTATGTTGAAGTACTTCTCACGGAACTCTTCCACAAAGTCTTCCCATGTCATCTGGTGACGTCCCGTCTGATTTGAACCGTTTCCCACCATAACCGGGCGTCTTTCTTCAACATAAAGGACGCGCAAAGGACTCTCTCTCTATCATCGAGCCTTAAGAAGTTCAGGGAGACTTGAAGGTCGATGAGCCAGTTGTCGGCCTCGATCGGGTCCGTCGATCATTCGAATGATACAGCTCTGCCGGAGTCCGAACACGAGGGGCTGGCGGAGCAGCTACCGGCGCCATTGGTGCTTTTGGGGCCTCAGGGTGTTCCGGAATCACTGGTTCCTCCTCAGGAAATTCCGGTACCGCTGGTTGTTCTTCAGGTGACGGTGGTACCCTGGCTTCAGGCGGTCCTTGGTTCTGTTGGGCTATCTGAGCCCTAAGCCCACCTATTTCTCGTTGCTGGGCTAGCATCATCTCTCTCAGCTCGTTCAGTTGAGCTACAAGATCGACGTTTTGGGCCTGTGCCGCTCGACGTCTTGGTGGCATGATTCTGTGTAGAAGCAACAAAATAAGCTTCTTATTTTCAAAACTTTCATAAAATCATATCTTTTATACAGAACCATAATTTTCATTTCATAATCATAAATTTTAGGAAAATACATAATTTCCTCATCATGGGCATACATTACTTATTTTACCACCACCGAGCTAGGGCACAATCCAACGTCATTCTCACAACCAACCTTTCCATTGCAAACCATCGATATTCGTTGAATACGAAAATCTAATTCTAAGCGTAAGAAAATAATTTAACTTACTTGGGCTATTGCAGAACGATGCGGAGCGAGACGAAGTAGGCTGGCAAGATACCGCTCTGATACCAACTCTGTGACGCCCCCTTACTACGTAGGGCCGTCACGCCTTATTTACTTACTTACTTTACTTGAAAATTAGAAATTTTTTTTTTTTTGAAACATACTTATAAAAGCATTCGTCATTAGCAATATATCATTACTACTTAAGTAAACGTTACTTAAGCTTTTTAGTTCCAAAATACCGTAAAGCATAATTTGTCTGCATCATGTATATACTTATATATACAAAACTTCTCTACTTATCAAAATATTACGGAAATAATACGTAGTGGTATCCACACCGCCTTCGTCCGCCTCCACATCATCCTCACAATGCCCACCATTACGTTGCGGGTTTCTTACCTACAGTATGAAATATAACTTGATGAGCTTTTGCCCAGTAAGCACAAACATAATCTCACAAAACAATTAAAACATCATGAAAACATTCATCATCATATGCATATGCGTGAACCATTTATGTTCCATTTATGCATTTCTTTTAACTTGCTTATCTTTCTTATGGGCCCCATAGTGTATGTATTATCATTTATTTAGCGCGCCTCCA
>JAINRI010000659.1:0-23000 GCA_025413485.1 Ficus microcarpa
AGGAGGAGGTCGCCAGAAAGTACTTCCAGCAATTGATCTCCGCCGTCGGTTTCTGCCACGCCCGCGGCGTCTTCCACCGCGATCTCAAGCCCGAGAATCTCCTCCTCGACGAGAACGGCAACCTCAAGGTCTCCGATTTCGGCCTCAGCGCCGTCTCCGACCAGATCCGCCAGGACGGCCTCTTCCACACCTTTTGCGGCACTCCTGCCTACGTCGCGCCGGAGGTCCTAGCCAGGAAGGGCTACGACGCCGCCAAGGTCGATATCTGGTCTTGCGGTGTGATCTTGTTCGTTTTGATGGCTGGTTATTTGCCTTTCCATGACCAGAATGTCATGGCGATGTACAAGAAGATTTACAAAGGCGAATTTCGGTGTCCGAGATGGTTTTCACCGGAGCTAATTCGGCTTTTGACGCGGCTTTTGGACACGAATCCGGAGACAAGGATAAGGATCCCGGAGGTTATGGAGAATCGGTGGTTCAAGAAGGGGTTTAAGCACATCAAATTCTACATTGAGGATGATAAGCTGTGTAGAGTGGAGGATGAGGTCGAGAAGGAGGAAACCGACGATGCGAGCTCGGTTTCGGACATGTCGGAATCGGATTCCGAACTCGAGACGCAGAGGAAAATCACGACGCTGCCGAGACCGGCGAGCTTGAATGCTTTTGATATAATTTCGTTCTCACGGGGGTTTGATTTGTCCGGATTGTTCGAGGAAGGCGCCGAGGAGGCGAGGTTCGTGTCCGGCGCGCCGGTTTCGAAGATTATATCGAAATTGGAGGAGATTGCGAAGTTGTGAGCTTTACAGTGAGGAAGAAGGATTGCAGGGTGAGCTTGGAAGGGTCCAGAGAAGGCGTGAAGGGTCCGCTGACGATCGCTGCCGAGATATTCGAGCTGACGCCATCGTTGGTGGTGGTGGAAGTGAGGAAGAAAGGAGGTGACAGAGCAGAGTATGAGCATTTCTGCAACAAAGAGTTGAAGCCCGAGATGGAAAAGTTGATGCTTGACGAAACTACTGTAAAGGTTTCTGCTGCTCCTCTGGATTTGCCGTCGGATACTGAATAGAGAAAGAGAGAGAGTGATATATATATATATGGGGAATAGGGTATGCTTTTTTCTTCTATCTCTCTCTTCTTTTTTAATTTTCTTTGATTATACTTGTGTATGATAAATTTTGCATCTTTTGATCCTTTTTTTATCTTCGTCATTTTTCTTTTCTTTGACCGTGCCTGTCGGGGGACAAAGAATCTAGATATAGAGATATATTGTAAGTTCTGTCCTTCGTACCGAGAAAACTGATTTAGAGAACAGAGAATGAAATCCACATTCTGCTTATTTTGCATTCTGTTTTTGTATATTGATCCGTCTATTATCAAATTTTGGTAACCGAACATGAAAAAAAGAGTGCAAATTAAGAATGATGAAATTAATATTTCTCTCCAATGGTATGCAATTTTCCTTTTTAAGGTATGGATTCCATGCGCATTGTCTGGTCTTGATTCTATTTGCTTAGGTTCTTAGTAATGCCGGTGAGCAAATTGTAGACGTAAAAAAATAGCAAAAAGGTTGAGTTCCTCGAGAGAAATGAAATGGAAGTGGCATTTATGGCAAACAGGGGTGTTCACAGAATCTATGAATTTGTTGAGTATCAGATTTTGTTAAGTACCAGATTGGATTGAATTGGATTGAGAGATTA
The DNA here is from genome assembly GCA_025413485.1 of Ficus microcarpa. Taxonomy (NCBI): domain Eukaryota; kingdom Viridiplantae; phylum Streptophyta; class Magnoliopsida; order Rosales; family Moraceae; genus Ficus; species Ficus microcarpa. The sequence goes on from JAINRI010000659.1 coordinate 1,695, forward strand.
ACGGATCGGCAGCGGTTTAAGGTATTCCCCATCTAGGAGTTCTGGACTAGATAACAGGTTGAGAATTTCTCCATCCGTGGAAGCTGTGAATCCTAACTCTATACATATATTTTTCTAAAAACATTCTTACTAAGTATATTTTTAATATTTATGCAAAATATTGCTATTAGACTAATATTAAAGCATAAAACTGTGACTTTTACGATGGGAAAAGTACTTGAGATGTATCTAATTCAAGTTAGCACTAATTGAGTTTAAAGTAATTTGCACAGATAGTCTCTGAATTCTTTAAGAGATAACGGTTTGGTCCCTATTTTATTTTTTTGATTGGCATGACTCTGAACTTTTAAAATATTGATCATTATAGTCTTTTCCGTCCAATTTTGTTAATTTTTAACAAAATGTGATAGTATTTTAATAATTTATTGATAATTAATCAAAAAAAATAAAAAAGCTCATTAAAAATGAAAATTCATCATTTTCTCTCTCTCTCTCTCTAATAGCAATTTTTTTAGCAAACCCAGATCGAGATTTTTTTTTTTGGAGGTTGAGGGGGGAGGGGGCAAACCAAATCCAAATCGAGTATTTTGAGAGGGGGCAGCTGAAATTTAGATTGGTGCCAGTAGGGGCTTCCCCCCTCTTTCTTTGCTTATCTAGGTTTTTGATTGGCTACTCAGAAATAATTTCTAGTTTTGGTGTTTTGTGTTTTGTTTGGTGACCGAAACCCAGATTGGTGTAGGCAGGGGGGGCGAGATCAGAATCATAGGAAGGGGGCTAAAAGATCGCAGCAATGAAGGTGGTGGGGGGGGGGCAAGATCCAGATCTGAACTGGGGGGCCAAAACCGAGATCGGAACCATGAGGGGTGGGGGCTTTGGATTTGGTCTTCCTTTGTTGATGCCAAAAATCTTCGACACAACACCCAATGTGATTGGTTGGTCTGATCAGGCTTGTCCGATCGCTCCGCCATTGACTACCTACAAAATGGAAGCACCTCGAAGTGATGGGGACACCGGTGTGGTGTCTGTCGTGGGTACTTCGATGCTTAAGTTAGTGATGATGAGCAAGTGGAGAAATAGAGCTTTGGCAAGAAAAAATGTTCATATTTGAATTTGTGGGTCGATTCTTTATTTGTAGGCATTCCCCGCAGGTTAGGGCATTCGGGTGACTCGATCGGGTCGACCTCGTAGCGTCCCCGACGGGTGAATAGGCTTTAGGCGCCCAGAAGCTATAGGTCCAATAGGCCGGTGCGATGTGTACCTGGTCCGATATTAGGGGACACTAGGGTGAGTTGCTGCCGGCACCAATAGGCGTAGCCTCCAGTCAGGTCAGGTGGCGGAAGTCGGCGATGGGATGCATGCGGCAGCAGGCTATGCGTCATATGTCAGGTAGCGGATTGAGTGTGACAGGACGCCGCCGCCGCCGCCAGTCATGCACGTGGTGCCATGTGCGAGGGCCTGACTATTTGGTTTGAAACCATCGTCCCCGGATGCTTCCTAACCCAGATATGGGGGGAACCTCGATGGTGAAGATCTAGCCGGGGTACATGGTTCCTGAGAAGAATCTCCTGGTCGGATTCCCGGGTTAGGTGCATGGTTCTCGGGGAAGAATCTCCTGGTTGGATCAACAACGTCCAGTTCGGGCAGAAAAATACGGTTCTGCTGTTTTGATGTGACTAGGTTACTTTTGGAAACATGATTCTGTGGTCAGGGTAGCTCACGACATCAACATCCTTAGATCATGGACTAGGTGGGTGCGGGTTGGCACCTTGCATTCGGCGTTGGGGGGTGGGTTCGGTGGTGAAGGCCCGAACTTTGCGGTAGCGCTAGGGGGCGACTCAGATCAAAGTTTTGTTGGGGGGACCTAGATCGGGTTTTGGGGTTGGAGGGGCACTGGATCGAGGTTTGGTAGAGGTTTTTTTATTGGGGGGCTCATCACTAGCTTCTGCGTGGCCGGTTGATCGGGGAAGGGGTGCGGATATGGTGCAGGGTGGGGTGGAGTGGGCTCGTCGTCAGTGACAACTTTCTTTCTCCCTTCCCCCACCGGTGGCTCCCTCTCTGCCCCGTCCCTCCTCCGACTCCCTCTTTCTCCCCCCCTCGAGCTACTCCCTCTCTCTTTCCTCCACTTCCGCTAGCTCCCTCCCTTTCTCTTTGCTTATATGGGCTGTTGTTTGGCTGTCCAAAAATAATTTTTTAGTTTTGGTGTTTTGTGATTTGAGGGGGAAAAAAAAGAAAGAAAAACAGAGGGAAAAGCTAAATGAGTAAGGAAATTGAAAATTAATTGGTATTTTGGTCTTTTTATTAGAAAAATTATAACTTGAGCAAGATTCGGATAGAAATTTAACAGTTTTGAACGGAAGGACTATAATGATCAACATTTTAAGAGTTCAAGGTCATTTCGATAAAAGAACAGAAAAAAAAAGGGATCAACCTGTAACCTTACAAAGAATTCATCAACCATTTAGCCTAATTATTCTTGAGTTTAATGATTGTGCTATTTAAACGATCAGGCAGCTGGTTTGTTATTTTAGACACACTTGCACGCAAAAGTAGAGGGGGGGGGGGGGGGGGGGGGACGCGCAAGTCAACGAGTGTATCTTGAAAGTTAGTTGCTACTTAATCAGAAGTATAGAAACTTGAGTTGTTTATTCAAGTGTCGTACTTGTACGTAGTTGTGTTGGAGATGTGGACTTCTAACTTTTGGGAGATGGATTGGTAAAGATGCTGTTGTAGGGATGCCTTATTATTTCGGAGAAAGAGAGGTGTCAGTTTCATCACCTAAATTAGGTGTACTGCATAAGGTAGTGATCAGCATCTTTTCCCTTGTGGGCACGTACTGCATGCAGATATAACTAAAATCTAATGCAATCCCTGGTTTCTTTTTAATTGGTTGCACATTTACTCCAATGTTCCAGCTGGTCTTGCCTGGAATCTTATTTGGGTTTTGCAAATTAGGAATTAGTTACTCAAAGCCACGGGACCACAAAAACTCTAATGCCAGGGTTTGCTTTCTTTTCAATTTTCACACCTCGTGATGGAATCAAGTGGTGTATTTATGTACGATGTGACCACAAGATGCATCGTTTTTAGTTGGTCATGGGGAAATTTTCTCGTCGAAGAAATCGTTGAGTATGTTAAACGGGAGCACAACTTTTTGTCTCATGTTTCTGATCACATCTGTATTTGGATTTTTTTTTTTTAATGCAAGTTTGTGATGCAATGCATGATGCTAGTTTATAAGTTACCCCACCCTTATTTTGTTGCTGTGCTCCTTCATAAAGTCAAGCCAATAGAAATTTGAACCACAAAAGGTGCTCACTACATTGTTCAAGTGAAAACTGTCTTCCCATGATTCCCATTTAGCCAAATCCAAATCTTCCCTTGGTTTTCACATCGTTTAATGTGGGTCCCATGTCAATCATGGAATCAGGAAATTGTTAGATTCGGAAAATTTTGTCATCTTTTTTGTTTCCGTTTTACAGAAATTGCAAATCAGAGGCAAGTGTTACATGTCATGTACTTTCGCCAACGCACTTTGTACGTCGGCTTATCCAATAAGCCTGCAGGGCATGATCTTTTTTCTAAATTCGTATGTCGTGAAAATAGACGATAAAAAATCTGTCAAGATTCTAGTAATGAGATGGTTTTATTTATTTAATATATTTTTTTTGTTCTTTAGCAAGACACCCTATCTGGTTGTCTGTACTTAGAGTAGGCTAATTTGGAAACATTGTTTGTCTAATATTTGTCGCAAGTTTGATTAAGGAGATAGTGTGGGAGGGGCATCTCCCCATTCTTGTAGTTGTAGGCTGTCATTGCTTTTATTCATGAATTTTTCGGGCTATTTGGTTCTCACTGTCTACCAGGCTGGGGTTCCTTGTCAATCGGTGTATGTATAAACCTCGACGTGATGCTTGTGAAATTATTTTGGTGATATGGATGAGTTTCGATATTCGTTTCTAGGATTTAGGGATGGTTGTTTTCCCCGGTTTAATTTGGATGTGGGGCGGGGCAGGGCTGGGCAAGCCTCGGTTAGGAAGAGTAGCTAGGATGGGGAATTCCAAATGTTCATCATTTTGAAGTGATTTTGATCAAATTTAACATTTAGAAATATACAACCTTAGAAAATCTGATAGTAGAAAGATCCTGGAGATATTCTTTTTTCAAATGGGAATGTTGATCCATTGCTATGTGACCGGTACTTTTTGTAAGCCTAAAAGTTCTTTTGAACTAAAAAAAATCAAAAATTGAAAAAAAAAAGGCCTAAAAAAATTCTTTTCCATAAAACATGATAATTCTATGGTGAAGTATGGAAGAAAGAAAGAAAGAAAGAAAGAAATCATACTAATAAGATACAATGTTTATGAAATAAGATCATATCAAAATCATATTAAATTTTAAAAAAAGAACATGAGAACTTAATGGAAATTTATCAAAAATCTGATGTCAGAGAACCTAGCAAATTTTAAACCGGGACGATGAGACGGGCTTGTTTCCTGTTACCCGCTCGGAGTTACCGTGCCCTACAACATACAAGCCTTCTGAGGATATGAACAGTTTTCTTTATTGGCCACAAAAATTTTTGTGGTTACGAAGTTCTTTTGTTGGGCATCTTGGTGTTTCCTGAGAGGTATCTCTCAATATGTATTGGCCTTTTCAGGAAGATAACATGTGACAGCTGTTGATTTATAGGTTATCGACGAAAATGTACTAGAATGTCGTGATAAAGCAAAATTGTATCCTTGTGCAGCTGGGCATGCTTACAATATTCAGTTTTGGTGAATTCATTTTTCGTACGTAATTGTAGAAAAAAAAAAAAAAAAGGAAAAAAGGAAAGGTAGTGGTGGTTATCAAAACGAACTACACGTCAAAGTTACAACTACCACAAGACTTTGATAGCTAAATAAAAATAAAGTTCAGAGAAAAAAAAAGTAATAATAATAAAAAATGAAGCTCCCCAATTCATGAATTTCTCTCTCTGACCCATTAAAATTTAACATGTGGTGTTTAAAATAAATAATATTTTGACCATAAAGAAATGAACATAGGCACTTCCAATTAAGCAGATAGTTGTTAGTTAGCATCTAGATTGCTAAAATACTCGTTAATACGATATAAATATATTGCATTCCTTTGCATAAATAACTTCTACGGTAAGGATTGAAAAAATATGTACATATATATGAAAATATTGAGAGGGTTTTATATTGAACTGTCAAATCCTTTTATTTAAAACTGTTAGGGTCCGTTTGGTGAATGAGTTTGAGTTAGAAATTTTAAGTTTCAATAGTAATTTTTGTTGACTTTTCAGAAAAGACAAAAAACTTTTTCAAAAATAGACAAAAACTGAGATGAAAATTTTGAGTTCGAATTCGCAAACTAAACGAGGCCTTAGTTTTTCTTATATATAGATATATATTAATTTTTGAAATGTGAACTACCAATATAAATATACTACTGTTGGAAGCTGCATAATACTAAGTAATATTAGATTTAAGTATCTTAAAGCGAAAACAGCGAAAGTCTAGCTAATAATGAGCAGACTGGTTTTGTTGTGCATTCAAATATGCTAAAAATGGCAGGTAAAATGGTATAGGTTACCATTTCTGTGATGACAACAAGAACCAGATGCCGACTGCCAAATGTAAGCAAGTCTATTGCATAATTTGCTGTTAGTGAATCCAAATAATATATAAAAAGACGAAGAATCCAAATAATAATAAGAAAAAGACGAAGAAAAAGAAAAAAAAAAAACCATTAAGATGGAGTCAGCCGTGTTGACTTTGTTTACGCTAGATTTTGTGGTGTACATGATAGTACTCTCTCAGCCACCACCAAAAAAAAAAAAAAAAGGGTAGGGTGGTGGCGGCAATAACAAAATAACATTTTTTTAACAATTTTTTTTAATAAATGGTCAAGTTTTTAAAAAATAATTAAAAAATTTAAGTTTTTATAAATTAGTTATGAGATTTTTTTTTATAATTGTCAATTACTGATTAATTATATCATATATTTAATAATTTATTGATTACGGTCGATCACTAATTGACTATAATATAAATCACAAAATTTTGTAGTCAATCATTAATTGACTTATAGTTAATTATTGACTGACCATGAATAATATCACTAATTTTTCGGTTAATCAGTGGTAAATCACTGATTTACCATTAAAAATTTAAAAAATTAAAAAAATACAACTTTTTTCTCTTCCCCCACGATAGCCCCGCTTTCTCTCTCTTCATTCTCAATTTGCAACATACAGGGCTTAACTTCCAAGTCTTCTTCCTCCATGAGTATGTCACTGATTAACTCTCGGTTAGTCACTGCTTAACTTCTAGTCAATTGTTAATTGATCACAGATGAATCATTGATTGACCATAATATCAATCATCAATTTTTGTAGTCAATCATTGATTGACTTTATCTAAAATCAATAATTTTTCAATCAATCAATGATTAACTTTGATAAATTACTAATTTACCAATAAAGAATTAAAAAAAATATCAATATTATCTCTCTCTCTCTCTCTTTCTCCTCCCCCTCTCTTTCCCATAGATGCGACTGCAACTGGCCAACACCCACCCCATCGCCCCCGGGGATTTGACCAGACACTAACTTTCTCTTCTAGCACTCACGAGGCCGGTTGGATCTCAAAGGTGCTGGATCGCAAGTTCACCACTAGAGCTGGATTATGAGTGGAGAGGAGAAATCTGCAGTCACAGAGATATGTCTCCACACCTTGCCATTGTTGCAGAAGAGAGAGAATCCGTCGATTTCGTCAGGATCACGAAGACAAACATATTCTCGCACGGAGGAATTGGAGTTACAGAGAACGGAGATCTCGGAGCTCGATCTCTCGATCTGGCGGAGAACGGAACTCGATGAGAAGATTGGAGTTGGTGGCAGAGGATCGAGCATCAAAGGAGGAGGAAGAAAGAAACGGATAGAGGGAGGAGACAGAGAAAGGGGACACGCGGTGTTTGGGAAAAATGAAAATTAATGAAACAAAATATATACATTAGATAATTTAACTAGAGGTGGCAATTCGTGTCATGTGTCGTGTTCATGTCGTGTTAGAACCGTGTCGAATTTTTTTTTCCCCTGACCCGAACACGACCCGTGACACGAAAACGAATGAAAAACACGACATGAACACGAAACGGGTTGCACGACACGAACCGAAAATGACCCGCGACACGAATTTGACACGCGACACGACACGAATCGAAAATGACCCGCGACACGAATTGACCCGCGACCCGTGATGCAACACGAAACCGAACCCGTGACACGAAACCGAACCCGTGACACGACTTGAAACCGAACTCGTGACACGAACCGTCCCACGACACGAATTTGATCAGACATAGAACTCGCAACTCGAATTGAACACGAATTGAACCAACAATTAATTTGAATTTGACACAAAAACCAATTTAATTTAAGCAAATTATATCCCAAATTCATAAAAAACCTAGAAGAATAATAATTTACCTTCAACAAAAACATACCATTGACAAAACAATAAGTTTTAAGGATAGAAAATCATAAAATTAAACTTCTAACTCAGTGCAAAGTTCACAATCATAGTTAGGCAAAGTCCTATTACAAACATCTTAATAAAGTCCACAAATCCAAATACAAACATAAAAAAGTCTAAATTAATAAAAAGCAAACACAAGTACCTATACCACTCAGGCATATCCAAAGGTAGAATCTTGATCAACTGTTTTTTCCTCATCAATGTTGATATTCACAACATTTTGAATGACATCATCCATATCTTTGTCAACTGTTTTGATTCCAACTACACGAGAAATATTGAAAAAGAATTTATGATTATGAGATTAATTTAACAATGCTAAGTAATAATAGAGAACCTGAGAAAATTTACCTTCACTCCCAAATAACCAATCTCTTGAGCATATAATTGCCTCAACAGTGTCAGGCTTAAGAGAGCTGCGAAACTGGTCAAGTACACGACCACCAACACTAAATGCAGCTTCTGAAGCAACTGTTGATATATGAATGCTCAAAATGTCACAAGCAATTGCAGCAAGTATGAGGTAGCGATATTGATTTGTCTTCCAATAGGAAAGGATGTCTAGATCATCACTCCTTCTCATCCTGGGCTCATCCAAAAAAAGTTCTAACTCCAATTTGCTATTTGTACTTGAAAAAAAAATCAGAAGAGACATCATCAAATTCCTACATAACAAACAACAAGCATTAGTTTATAAAAATCACTAGGTAGTAAAAATAAATAAATAAACAAAGGAAATGGAATATTACCTTAAAAAGATCAGATTCATCCACATCCATTAGTTGCACTGCTTTACCTTTATCCTTTTTCTTACTAGAGGCTGTAGTGACATTGGCACCTTCAATAACTTTCAACTTGTATTCTTCAAAAAAGGCTTCCAACTTCGTACGTAATGAGAACAACTCAGCAGATTTTTTCCCATAAGCTTTGTCATATCAGAAAGCAACAAACTCCAACTTATACCGAGGATCCAATACAAGTGCTATCTCGAGGATGGGGCTGAATTCTGACCAATATTTATGAAATTTGATCCACATATCCAAGGCCATACACTTTAAGTACTCATCTCCAGATTCCATATTAGTTTTTAAGGTGATGTAACAATCAAAAATTAATGGAAAGTACAAATTGGCTGTCGGATATTTGGTGCCAGAAAATAGAACTGTTGTTTTGTAAAACCCTTTCAGAAATTTACAAATTTTATGAACTCTTTCCCACTCCTCAGTTGAAAGACAATGCTTATAATTCGAATCACTCAACTCCAAGTGCTGAAAAGCACGTTGGTAAAAGATGGCACTTTTAAGCATGAGGTAAGTTGAATTCCACCGAGTCGTCACGTCTTGGGACAAGCCTCTCGTGCTACCCATTGAGACCAACTTAACACATTTTAAAAACTTTTGCTTCCTTTGTTGCGAGCCTTTAACATATTTGACACTATCCCGAATCTTCCCAACTGCATTGTCAATACTTTTCAGCCCATTTTGCACAATTAGATTAAGTATATGTGCACAACATCTCAAATGAAAGAATTCACCATTGTAAGGCAACAAACCACGCAAGTTCAATTGAACTTGTAATGCATCCACGGAGACATCATTAGAAGAAGCATTGTCTAAAGTGATACTGAAAACCTTTTCCTCAATTCCCCAATCACTCAATAAAGAAAAGATTTTCTCAGATAGTGCTATCCTAGTGTGTGGAGGTGGCATAAAGCAAAAATTCAGTATCTTTTTATGCAACTTCCAATTCTTATCAATATAATGAGCAGTCAAGCATAAATATCCATTGGTAGTCAAAGAAGTCCACAAATCAGAAGTCAAACTTATTCTACCAGGACATGTTTGTAACATATTTCTCACTTTTACATTCTCCCTTTTATACAGCTTAAGAGTGTTAGCTTTAACAGTATTTCTAGACACTAATTCCACACTAGGAAACAAATATTGGAGCACTGTCCTTACACCCTTATACTCAACAAATTAGAATGGTAAATCATGTAGAATGATGCAAGTAGTTATCAATTCACGCCATTTTTCAGAATCAAATTGATTAGAGCCAAAAGACAATGTACCACTATCACGAGTAATGAGCATTTGACCAATGTCTCTAGTTTCAATTCTTGGACAAGTTTTAATATGCTTTAACATATTACTTGTCCTGTACTTGCTAGAGGCAAGATATTGTTGTCCACATTTTTTGCAAACACTCTTCAACTTCTTGTCTGGACCAAGAGGAAGAACGTCGAAGAATTCCCAAACTTTCGACTTCAACCTTTTCTTTTTCAATGGTTTGTTGAGATCACTACACTCAAGTTCGAGCACATCTTCGTTAAGCTGAGTGTCCACATTAACTGCATTCTCTACATCAATATTCTCACTTTGCGCCTCAAGATCAACACGGTCCATTTGTAAATTAAATAAAAAAAATACATAAGAACATAATAAGATAAAGAGAAATATTTTGAATCAATAATCATATCAGAGTTTCTTATTTGGACTTTTTCCCATATCATCTCTTTACCATATGTGAAATCATTTGAAGTCTACGAAGATAATGTATTTTGATACTTAAAGAAAATTTACAACACATAATGTATAAATTGTTCTAAATCAAACATTGAACATATGAAAATTTCATACAATAACTAAAACAAATTCAATTTACAACACATAATGTATAAATTGTTCTTATCTTTGTGCCAAGTGAACGCTTAATGCATGGAATGTCAAAGCCAACAAAGTTTAGTTCAACGCCAATTTTTAAAAACTTTTTTATTCTTGTATTATATAGTCTTGTGTTATGTAGACATGCATGTATCTTGACTCCATCAAAATACTTGGAGCATTTGCGTAATGGAGAACACCAATTTATTTTGCATCAAATATTATTATAACCAAGAAGATAAAAAAGCAACGGTGTGCACAATTTAACAAAATATAAAGAAAATTACGATGACTAAAAAAAAAAAAGGGTATGTTGGGGCTATGATTGGTGCCATTTAGCCGAGTTCCATATCCCGACTACAATCAAAGCGTGTTATGAACACTCTATCAATTAGAATCACATAGACAACTCCTTACTGTTATTTGCTTCCTTGCTTACCAATTAGAATCATTCACTAACTTAAACATTAGAGGGTTATTAACAAACACCCCATGAGTGTACTCCTTACTCTGATGTATTCACCTTTATTTTGAAAGTCGTGTTAGCAAGGTAACAAAGGCCAGATAAAGTGCTTTTCCACATGTGATGCTGTGTTTAGATATAGACATCATCCATGTATGAAAGTTGTTAGCAGGGTTTTATATAAACCGTTAGATTTGAATCTAAGTTCTGACAGTTTTTTTTTTAATCTTATTTTGATATAATTATTATATGTTATAATAGTCATAAACAAACAATATTAATAATGGACACATCTCAGGTCTTACAGAGCATTTCTATTTTCCCCAAAAGTAACCCACTACTTATATATCAAAATTTTATGAGTTAAAAATAAAATACTTACTCTTCAAAAGGGCAGAAGGCTGGTTTCGGCGTTTCGCTGGCTTGGAAGAGCCACCAGTAATGGGGACTGGGGAGATGCCGAGATGGCAGCTTCGGAAGGGCAGACTCGGTTTCGCTGGCAGCTGGCTTGGAGGAGTCGGCAGGTGAAGGCGTGAGGCGATGAGGGCTGAGGCGGTAAGGCACGATGGTTGGTAGACGGCTAGAGGGGAGAGGGGAGAATCGAAGAAGGCAGAGGATGAGAGGAGGCTGGAAACAGATCTAAAAGACTAAAATCAGTAAAGTGTTGAGGACAGATTTGGTCTCGGAAAAGGGCAGATTCGGTCTCGTTATCTCGGAAGATCTGGCATAAGGCTAGTTTCGCTAGCAGCTGGCTTGGAGGAGTCGGCAGGTGAAGGCGTGAGGCGGTAAGGGCTGAGGCAGTGAGGCACAAACGATGAGAGGAGGCTGGAGGCAGATCTAAAAAAAAAAGACTAAAATCAGTAAAGTGTTGAGGAGTTAGGGTTTTGTTTGTATTTTTATTTTTTTTAAACATTTCAAAATTCGAACTCATTATTTGTGTGGAACCGGGTCATGTTCGGGTTGACTCGAGATTGACCCGAAATGGAAATGAAATTAGACATGAACCTGACCCGAAATTTGACCCGAAATTGACACGAAAAACCGTGTCGTGTTCGGGTCACACGGGTCCAATCCGAACACGACCCGTTCTTTTCCGTGTCAATTTCGGGTGACCCGAATTTGACCAGTCCAATATTCGTGTCGTTTTCGATTTGTAAAATTCGTGTCGTTGTGTCGCGATCCGTATTGTCACCCCTAAATTTAACTAAATAAAAAGAAGTTAGGTTATTTATTAGATTAGGTAATAAATTTAGATTATCCATCCTAATTTTTCAAAATAAAAAATAAAATAAAATAAAATAAAATAAAAAATTAATTAATTAAAATAAACAATAAAATAAAATAAAATAAAATAAAATAATAATAGTTTACTCAAAAGAAGCTTCAGCCATCATGAGATCACGTTAAGCAAACTTGATTGGAGCACAAAAGAATCACTTATACCATCTTTAAAAAAGAGAAGGGAAAACGACAAGGTATTAGAAAAGGACAGAAAAAAAGTGCTACCCAATAATTTATTATTAATTAGACAAAGACTCGCAAATATGTTTTCTAATTAGTCATTATCTCGGTACTATTAGTTATTCGACCGTCATTATCTCTAGTAGTCTCTGAATTACAAACATACATTATGGAAATTTTGCTAATATTTTTTAAAAATTCTCTCCCTCAACTTTAATTAATTTCTTGACCTATTATTTTGTTAGAGTTTAGTTTACTTAGAAAAAAAAGTATTTATTTAAGTAGAACAGAATTTAAAAGAAAAATAGATATATTGATGGGATAAATTAATAGACAATAAACTATTTAGGAGTACATAAGAGAAAATGGTCTTTGAAAGGAATATGGGAAAAATACGTTCTATCAGAGACACGTATAAGAAAAATGGTTTTATTGGGGTAACTCAAAAAAAAAAAAAAAAAAAAAAAACCTATATAGAAAGGTTAGATTTGAACAAATTTTTTTCTTAGATGAAAGGATTATATTTGAGAAAAGCTATTAAATTGTTCACATCTAACGTTTATATATGCATATTTGAGAAAAGAAATATGACACTTAAGCAGATGCGTATTTGAGAATTTTTTTTTTTTTTTTTTTTTAAGTGAGAGGATTATATTTGAAAAAAGTCATTAAACAAGAACTAAATTTGAAAAAGAAATCGGTCAGAACATTAAAACGAGTAAGGATTGATTTTCACATCTACAAAACTGTAGGAAACAGCTTAATTCCTATACTTGAGAAAATTACCTAAATAATCACAATTTTTTTTCATCTATTAACTAACATGAAACAAATTATCTCATCGTTACCTACATAACACAAACTTCAGTTTAATTTTATATTATATTGATCTAATATTACTTTTTTTGTATTATATTTGATGTAATAGTCTTTAAATATGAGTCATTTGTTTATATACTTTCCTCTTTCTACTTGGCTTGTTGGATTCGTCTTCAACTCCACGCTACATCACTAACCCTTGCAACCTCAGAGTATGGAACGGTGTCGTTCCATTCATTGCACAAATGTTGGAACGCACCGTCCTATAGACACAAACTTTAATTTAGGGAAAAAAAAAAAAAAATGTAAAAAATAAGAAGATGAAACGGTGTTGTCTCCTTTGTCCCCTTTCGTTAAACCGTAATGCCACTGCCTCTTCTCCTTCCCTTTTTCTTTCTTTCGTTCAGAAGCAGCAACTGTCATTCTGGGAAGTGAAATTCATCACCGCCGCTGCCGCCATCAATCTTCTTCATGCTTGGAACCGAGAGACACCGACCGACGAAAATTGACTTTTTTCGGACGGTGCTCGAGTGGTCTTCACGCTCTCCTCGGTTGGTGGCGGTTTCGTAACTTTGAGAAATAGGTGACGAATTCGGTCGGTGACCGACTAGCGAACAACCCTAAATTTAAACTTTAAGGATCTTGTTAAATGTTAGTATGTGTTCACTAGTTAATTTAAATACCTATGGCTAGGTAATTATCTTTTTTATCTTATAAGAAGTAAGTCATTATCTTATAAGTTATAATAATTTATTACATTTTTGGAGAAATTTTGTTATGTATAAGCCTCCGTTTGGTATTTAAGTTTAATTTCAATTAAATTTTATTTTTTCATTTTAATTTTTGTCTTTTTTTAAAAAAATTAATAAATTAAATTTATGATTAATTTTTAAAAAGTCAACTAATTATAACTTAAAAATTTCATCTCTAATTAACTTATCAAACAGAGACTAAAAATCTCTTAAGACCATGTCAATATATTGTCATTATTTTGTTGTTTGATTTAAAAGCAAGTGAAAGGACAATATTATCCTTAACTCTTTTTTTAGGGATATTGCTTTTCACTATCTGTCCTCGGCAATACAAATTTAGCAAGTGTTTGGACCTGTAGTTTAGACTCAAAAATTATAATTTAATATTTTTATCTTTTTTTAAAAAATAAACTCTAATTTCACTATTCACAGTTACTATTATAATTTTGAAACTCAAATTTTAAAAGTCCATAACTTTACGTATACAAATCCAAATGAGATGAATTTTATTTTATTTTTTGATTTCATAAAATTTTAAGACAAACGAAATAATGCTCCACATTCATTTTTTTTTTTCCAAACACATCTTAAGTTTTTACACCTTTAAACTCTAGCAATTCAAACTTAGCAAATACCAAGATAATGAAGCCCGCCTTAGTCCAGCAATGCGAGTCTGTCTTTCTCATGCTAAAAAATCAATGGAAGCTTGTTCATACATATGCAAAAAGAGAGTAAAAAACGTACATTTCTTGCTTAGGAAGTTAGGAATTAATCCCGGTCCTATAACATTTGATGTTTCTCAAATATTTATGTAATGAACTCTCTTCAAATTTAGAAACACAAAAATCATCCAACTATATTACTAATAAAAGGGAGATGTCTAAAATTAAAAAAAAAAAAATGAAGAAGTCATATTGTTATCATTTTTTCTTTTCATTAGGAATGCAATTATTGTTATGAATTTACGTAATTAACTCTTTTTCAAATATTACAAGTTAAAAAAAGGTCAAACAACATTAATATGTATGAAAATAAAAAGAACAAGAAATCATATCATTATCGTTTTTTTTATTCTCTGAAGTGCAAATTATAGTTATGAATATTTCAAAATCAATTAATTAAACTCATCTTTTTGTGACAATGAGGTGAAAAATGTAATTTCCCAACTCAACAAATATTTATCTAAAGTTGGACATGGTTTCTGGCGTAAATAAAAGAGAGACAAAGCCAAACACAGGCTACAATAGGAAGAAAACAAACAAAACATACAAGAAAACTTTAAATTAAAAAAAAAAAAAAAAAAAAAAGAGAAAAAGAAAAAAGACTAGAACAAATCCAGTTCAGCAAGAGAGAGCACGCGAACCGGAAAACAACACACAAGTTTTTAGGAGAGAGAGTCATTGGCATCAGTGTATCGGAAGCAAATAAATGAAGCAATCAAACTTTGTGTATACTTGTACATACAGGTCCTGTTCTCTCGAAGCACTCCTCGAATTTCGTGATACCGATGATCGAATTGTATTGCTTTAGTCTTCTTTTGGTTGGAGTTGAAAATTTTAAATTGGAATTGATTGATTTTTTAAAAATTAGTTATAATTTTATTGACTTTTCAGAAAAAAATAAAATTGTGATGAAAAATTTAAATTTGAATTGATTTATGAAACGAAGTCTTATTTTTTTTCTTTTGAGAAAAAGATTCCTCCTTTTTTTTTTTTTTGGGTGAAGGAAAGATTCCTCAATTTTTGTATGCTTACGGAGAAAAAAATTTAAATTTTGTTGCTTGAAAAAAAAAAAAAGGACAAACACACTTATATTAATCCAAATCAGCCAAGCTCATATGACAGAAAATAGTCGTATTCCTAAAGTGACAAATATTATAAATGAAGCATACTCTCTAATTCTTAATAGCACTAGTCCGTGGGGCTTAGCAAACGATTGAATAACCTTTTTTTTTTTTTTTTAAATAACTTTTCCAAGTTGTTAAACTTAGGCCTGAACACCGGCCTGGTATCATATTTTTTGGGCCGGCCCGAATTGTGCGGGCTTGAAAAACATTGGGCTGAAACACACCACAAGGCCCAAAAACCTGCATCAACTAGGCCTATTAGGTCACGTAACTCATCTTACTTTTTTTTTTTTTTTTTTTTTAAATTTTTAATACCGCGTTCTACTTTCTACTGATTTAGGACTCTGAAAAATATTTTTTTTAATTCTATATTAATCTCAGATGTATAATTCAGCATTTGGTTGAGTCAAATTAATTAGACCTATTTGAGATTATTATTACGATTGAATCTGTACAAAACATTAAAAATACGAATTTTCTTGTTGCAGTTCATGATGAGCGGATGAAAACACTAAACAACAAATTTTAGATTTCAAGTATTCAATCTTGACTCCACGAGTTCTAAAAAGGATGATTTCTTTTGTATTTGCAAGTTGCAACAATGAAATAATGTGCATAAATTAGTTCTTTGAGTCCTTAAGAACTTCGGAGACTCATTGTGAGAAGGAGAGAGAGTGTGTTTTTGAGAGAGACGACAAGGTGAGTTCGATAGATAATAAGAGGTTTCTTTTATAGGTGAGGGATTAGGGTTTCATTAACAGCATTATTAACTTTTAAATTTCAAAGATCATATGATATATTATATATAGAGAAATAAAGTTTAAAAAAAAAGAGAGAGAAAATTACTTAAATAATCATGTTGATTAATATGATACAAATTCTTCACTTTTGATCAATATGATATAAATTTTAATTAAATTTAGTTTAATTTTATGTCATATTAATCTAATATTAATTTTTTATATCATATTGATGCAGTGGTTTCTAAATTTGTGTTTTCTCAAAAAAATATAAGCTGCACAAAAGAAACGGCCGGATCGGGGGAATTCAGGAATGTTAGGCCCAAATCCGCACCTTTGCCCGCACTTATTAATCCGAAAGTTAAAACAAAAAAAGAGAAATCCAAGTTTTTTCGGCCCATTTCGGCTCGGGTAGGCCTTAGAAGAGTTAGTGGAAGATGATGTCCTTGTAATGACACCACCATTCCCTAACCAAAAATTGAAATGGAATGGCAACCTCTAGCCCCATGAAAATCCGGCCAACTAGACAAGGAAAAGAAAAGAAATTGGTTAGTTGGTAACCAAATGACACACCAAAATCTAACCAAGCAAAGGACAAGAGCCCATACCTATGATCTCATTCTCCACTCACCAAGATAAAAAAATATATATATGAGCTTGTCCTCTCCCCCATAAATTCGGCTACAAGAAGGAAAGGCAAAGGAAAGAAAGAAAAGAAAACCAAAAGAACAAGCAAAGTGTGACACAAAGCCATAAATCAAGGAAAAGTGCACCAACTCCTATCCATCAAACCTCTTCTCTCTCTAGTCATTTTTGTTGAACAAAAATGAGTCAAACCATACTCTCCCTCCCCACAAAGTCCGGCTGCCACAAGGAAGAAGGAAGAAAAGAAAAAAAAATGGGAACAATGACAAGGCATAAAGCCACAAATTAAGGACCAAAAAGGTGAGACAAGTGGGAGATTTTTCTAGAAGCTCTCTAGAGCCAACCAAGGGCTGCCATTTGTCCTCCTTTTCTCTTCAATTTGCAGCAGCCCATGCCCCATAATCCCCCTTGGATTCGGCAGCTAGCATCAAGGAAAAGAAAGGGAGACACAACCCACCATTTAGGGACAAGAAACCATCTACTCCAACCACTCCACTTCTCACATCAAGCCTATCCCATCTCTCTAGCTTTTTGCTTGAGAAACTAAGAAAAAAATCCTAGCCATTCTCATTCTTCATACACGGCAGCTAGAGAGGAGAGAGTGAGAGCAAAGAAAAAAAATTTGGAATCCCATTCCAAGAGGGTGCACGGCTTTGAGAGAAAGAGAGAGAGAGATTGGAAAATTTTCTTGTGAGTTTTTGGGAGCATTGACCGACCAAGAAGCAAGAGAGGAAGAGGTAAGAGAATCTTGAAAATTTCTTGGATTCCTCCCTTGATGATTTTCGGTTTTTAGTTGGAAGCAAGAAGAGCTAACAACAAATTTTTGGATGCATTTTTATGAAGAAAACCGTGGGTTAGGAGCAAGCCAAGGAAGGAAGAAAATCTTTGGGATTTTGAAAAACCCTAACTTGAGTTGAGGTAAATCTCTTAAACCCCTTGGATCTAAGCTTTATTTAAGTGTTTTTAAGGTTGGATCAAGAGATTTGTAAGGACATAAGTCCATTTAATTTTCAGCCCTATTTATGGTGTGTATGTGCTTGATAGGTTAGGGTTGGTTGGCTAATTTTTCTATGCTTGTTGCTTTAAAAATTTGTGCATGAAAATGATGGATTTTTCATGCTAGAAGATAGGTTGTATGTCCCATAAGATTAGGCCAAAAATCTGCCAAAACAACCCACTTATTGTATGCTAGCTTAAGAGGTAAACCGGAGTAACTCAACAAGCTGCCAGTTCGGTTTCGAACCTGAGCAGTTTTGGAAAAACGGAAATATAAGGCCTTTAGAGGCCAAACAGGGAAAAACTCAAAACATGAAAGTTGTTCGGAACAACTTTTCCTAGAGGACAACGCGGACAGAATCGCGAAATAAGGCTCCAAAGGCCTTCGTTTTACTCGAAACCCGTGGCTGAACCCTGGAACGTTCTCCACACAGTTTTCCAGACTTAACCCGTTTTCAAATAAAAACTGGTACTGATCTAGGCCGAACTAGATTTTGTGCAAAACATGAAAGTTCTAGCATTTTTCGATAGCTACAACTTTCGTGAAGAAAAGTTTTTCAGATTCCGAGCCGATTTTTAAACTGGTCGCGTTTTGTGAGAGGCGCGCAGAGAGTCCGAAAACCAACAAATGAATCTCACGAAAATCTTTTCTAGAAGAGTAATGAAGTGTTCCAAAATGGTCATTTTAGCATCAGAAACCATTCCAAAGGTGGTTTCCGACCCCAAATGATTTTATAAAATAATTATTTCGAAAACCATGGATTTTAAAGGGCTCGGGTTTGAAATTTACGTTTTTCCATAAAGAAAAGAAAAAGAGGGTTTCAACCAAACAATTGCAAGTTGAAGAAAATAATAAATTTAAGCTAATGAATTTTCTAACTAAAAGGAGTTAGGATTTTTACAAGAAGAATGGAGGATTTTGGGAGTTAATCACACAAGATTTTCCATAATATAAGGAAGAGGAATTTTAAGGTAAAATTGGTAAACAAGCCGATTACGAACGGTAACCGGATATTAGGTCCGAGTTACATACCCAAGGATAACCAAGGGTTGACAAAAGGTTGACCCAAGGTTAATTAAGGTTAATCTTAAGGGTTACCCAACATAACCCTAAGGGATACCCACATGTATATTGGGCTAAGATTTAATGGGTTAAAGGAAATAACCCAATAACAAGGATATATGAGCAAAGCCCAATAAGAGAACAAGACTCCAACCAAAAAGGTTACCCAATGTAACCTCATAAGGAATTATCCAAGTTCAATAAAGAATAGGGGTAAAAATGGCCTAGATGGATAACATGTGTAGGGGACATACAACCAAAAGTAAGCGTGAGTGTTGGTAGGTCACCAACACCTTACGAAAGGATCCTGATCCTATATTTTTGGTATATCAGGAAAGTGAATTGCCGTTGCCGACGAGTTACGGAACGCGATTTTAAGGAACACGGCACTAGAGGTAAGTACAAACCTCACCTGCAGTATGAAAACTAGTAAATTATGTTCAAGTATGTAGTTTTCAAATGTGCTATAATATGTCGTGTGCTATATCTGTGAAATGCCATGTTTTATGAAAAGTGCTATTTTTGCGAAATGCCATATTTATAAAAGGTGCTATTTTCGTAAAATGCTATGTTGATGAAAAGTGCTATTTTTGTAAATAATCATAATAGTGCTATTTTTGTAAAATGTCATGTTTATGAAAATGTCATATCTGCAAATGCCATGAATGAAAAGAATGCCATGCCATGTTAATAATGAAATGAAAAGTATGTTATCATGTAGTGACATCATATTGTATGCTCACTAAAGATAAATGACATGGTAAGAAGTCACAAGTAAAGTGTCGTACCAACCTCCTTGTAGTGGAGGATTTTTATGTACAAGTTATGGATTCACCCCCGCGCTTATGTAAGAGGGTGTAATCACACATGTTTCCTGGGTACAGTTAGGGACTTGCAATCCCATCTAACTGTATCCAGCGGCGCGCTATATGTTAAGGGTACGTACACTATGGGGCCCATAAGAAAGATAAGAAAATGAATGAAATGCATAAATAGAACATAACCGGTTCATGCATATGCATATGATGATGTATGTTTCTTCATGATGTTTAAATGTTTTGTGAGATATGTTTGTGCTTACTGGGCGAAAGCTCATTCAGTTATATTTCATACTGTAGGTAAGAAACCCGCAGCTTAATGCTGGGCATTGTTGGGGCGGTGTGGCGGCAGACGAAGGCGGTATGGATACCACTACGCATAATTTCCGCAAATCTTTTGATGTAAAGAAGTTTTTGTATATAAGCATGTATGGTAAAGACAAATTATACCTTATGGTATTTTGGAACTAAATACCCTAAGTAATCGTTTACTTGAGTAGTAATGATATCTTACTAAAGACAAATGTTTTATAAGTAGGTTTCAAAAAAAAAAAATGAGACATAAGAGTTTTAAGAAGTTCAAATAAAAAAATATATCCCCAAATTTTCAAGTAATCTAAGTAAGGTAAGGAGTGACGGCCTTACGTAGTAAGGGGGCGTCACAGAATTCACACGGGTTCTAGGTTAAACAAGTAGTAATTTAAACAAATTAAATTGACATAATTTAAAAATTAAAAAAAAAAAAAAAAAAAAGAAGAAGAAGAAGAAAGGAAAAAAATAAAGAAAGAAAATACATACAAATATGTAAGACTAGGAAAGTTTCCCCACTCTTTCGGAATTTCCCCCGACAAGCGATTGGCAGTGAGAGACCTACACAAAATCAGCTCCTATATATGTTAGGAAAGGTAGAATAGAACAGCTGAAGAAGAGCCAAATTATGCTTACATGAAGTTCAAGTACTTCATCGTACTCCATATTGCCGGAAGTGAGCTGTGAAGAAAGTTGCGGGTGAAGTCACTACAAGTTCCAAATTAATAAATCGTTGTAGTTCTTCGCTAAAACGTCATTCAGCATAAAAAGACTAATCGTTTTCATCTAACAGTTATAACGTGCCAAGAAAATGCAACTCGATTTCTTGTGTGGTAGAATATTTACCGAAATTCCAATTTTTTTTTTTAATGATCAACAAATATATATATATATATATATATATATGAAAGGTTGAAAAGCCAAAGAACCGGGCGGGGGGTGGGGCGGAAACTTACACTCTTTCAAGGTATGTAAGATTGACTAGCTCAGCTGGAAGCATTCCCCGAAGGAGTAGGCCTTTTAGATGCCTGTCAGCCGAGAAGAAAGCTGGATGTAACTTTTTTTTATTTTTGACTCAAAAGCCCGATAACTTTTACTTTGAACTAAAAATAGCATTTACAATTGAGAGTTATAGATGGTCAGCTCAATTAAGGGTTTTTCTTAAATTTAATTTTTTTTTTTAACTA